>JBBDGP010003830.1:457500-719202 GCA_037952835.1 Lithobates septentrionalis
CATTGGCAGCCCATTGATTTGAAAGCACCATAACACACATGCATAAAAGTGGTTGTAAACCTCTTACATGAAATATGAACAAAACATATCCCTCTATAGTGTGTACTTGTCTCAATCCAATGTACTATGTGTCATTTTTGTCTGCTGCCTCCTTTCTCTGCTATCTGTATGAGTCACTGTCAGTCACCGGCTCTCTGCTCTGCCCCCCCCCCCCTCACTGGAGTGCTGGATTATGGAGCGGCTGGCTCAGGCTCTCAGCGGCTCACTGAGAGGCTGAGCCTGGTGACGGTCCAGGCGTGTAGGCGGATCCCGACTTCATCGTCATCATCTGAACATGGACCGGCTCTGTGACATCAGCCGACAGTGGGCTTCAGCCCGCTGTCTGCTGAACAGAGGTCACAGGAGTGCAGAACGATTTAAGCGCCCGACCCCTTTTTTGGGCGTCAGGTGCTTGAATTACAGCAGCGGGGTATTTTTTTTAAGCACCTGATTAGAGCCACAGGCGTCAAAGAAGGCGAACAGCGAGCGCCATGCGCTCGTAGTTCAGTCAGCTGTGTGATGAATATTCGCTTTCCTAACACTGAACCGCCTCTCCGCCAATCAGGTGCTCGGGTCTGGTACCTGACACCTGATTGGCTGAAATGACAGGCGTTGTGATTGGACGCCTATTAGACGCCCCATCATAGCAGAGGACGGGAAGAGAGGACGGGAGAAGACATTGAGGAGCGTGGAGGACACCACCACCATGACCCGCTGCCCCACCGAGACAGGGTAAATGCCGGGGGGCGGGGGCACACTGGCATTTGATGGGCACAGTGATGGCAATTGATGGGCACAGTGGCAGTGTTTGATGGGTACAGTGGCTGCGTTTGATGGCACAGTGGCTGAAATTGATGGGCACAGTGGCTGCGTTTGATGGCACAGTGGCAGCAATTGATAGGCACAGTAGCTGCGTTTGATGGGTACAGTGGCTGCGTTTGATGGGCACAGTGGTTGCGTTTGATGGGCACAGTGGCTGCATTTGATGGGCACAGTGGTTGTAATTGATGGGCACAGTGGCTGCGTTTGGGCACAGTGGCAGCAATTGATAGGTACAGTGGCTGCGTCTGGCACAGTGGCTGCATTTGATGGCACAGTGGCGGCAATTGATGGGCACAGTGGCTGTGTTTGATGGGCACAGTGGCTGCGTTTGATGGGCACAGTGGTAGCAATTGATGGGTACAGTAGCTGCATTTGATGGCACAGTGGCTGCGTTTGATGGGTACAGTAGCTGCATTTGATGGGCACAGTGGCTGCAATTGATGGTTTTTTTTTTTAGAATTTTTCAGTTTGTTTGCGCCCCCCCCCCCCCCCCCCAAAAAAAAAAAGTTTGAGCACCAGCCGCCACTGTGTTTTGTAGTCCAGCAAACAGGGCTGACAATGCTGCAGTGTCATCAGTTCACTACACAAAGTTAGGAGCTCATTGGATTTCTGGCAGATCAACAGGAAGAAAGCAGTTTTTTTTGCCAATATATGTACTGTAAGAAAAAAATGGAAACCAACAAATCCAATTTCTTGCTGTAACTGATATGATGCTTATTACCAAATACAGTCTGGCCATACTAATATGGACATTTCTTTTCCACCAGGGCTCCAAAAACATGGCAGAGATTGACAACAGGATGCGTTTGGGCCTCTGTGATTGTAATGACTCCAATCTGACTGGTACCGGGTCTCCTTCTGCAGGTACCTTGCAATAAAAACTTTCTTTAATTTCTTTATTTATTATAGTAAGGAATAAAATAACATCAAAAAGTAAAGTTTTTAGTTATTGAAATCTGAAATATAACATTTGACTATTTCACATTTTTATTCCAAGACAGCAGGTGAGATTTTAACCTCATTTTTTCAACAACAAAAAAAAATGGTTACAGAGTTCAATAGCTCAACAGAAATTTACATACATTTGAATGAGTCAGAGCAGTAACTCTTCCCCCTTCCTTGCCTGCTCTGTTTAGGTGGTCTCAGGGGAGTTTCGTTCAGAGAGAGAGAGAAAGGAACTTAAAGCAAACAAGCTTCTACTGTACTCTGTCCCGGAGGCAGTGGCCCTTTGCATCACCAGACAAATGTAGGCTCTAAAGAGAGACAAGGAACCTAAAAAGCTGCCCAGGATTTACCAGGATACATGGACTTTGCTGTGGACAACTCCAAGGTTACGACCTTCAAAAACACCTAGACTGGCAACATCTGACAGCAATGTAATGAGATACAAAATCTAAACAAAAGATCTTGATCTAGACAGGCAAGAGGTCAGGGCTGCCGTGTCTTGTCGAATACTGTCCCCTATCATATAGTGTCCGCCCTGTACTTCACAGGCGCAGTACGGAGGACAAACGAGATGCCGAAAGTCTCCGAAGTTCAACAGCTGATCATCAGCTGTACACGGCGCCTGCGCTTTTATTCTCACCCTATGTCCAGGTTCATTCCCTACTACCCAAGTGGACATAGAGTTAGAATAAATAGTTGCCGAGCGCAGCGAGGCCGTGCCCGAAGCGCGGCGAGCGAAGCGAGCCGCGAGGGGCCCTCTTACAAAGCCATTGCTAAGAAGTGCCCAAGCGCCGTGTACAGCTAATGGTCAGCTGATCAACTTCGGACACTTTCGGCATCTCCTTCTCCTCTGTACTGCGCAAGCGCTGCGCCTGCGCAGTACGGGGCGGACACTATCCGATAGAAGGACAGTTCTCGTCAGAACACCGGCAGTGACTCCTTCCCCTAACTGGCCATGCTCCGTTTAGGAAAGCTCACAGTGGGGGTTTAATAATAGGGAAAGAGTCTGAAAGCAGTTTTCTAAGTCAATTGTCCGGTTCAATAGAAACTGGCCGACATTCGGCCCGTGTGTACGGCAGCCGGTCTGACAGAAGCCAGCCGAATGTCCGAAGGGGCATGACCAAAAAAGGTCTGCCGATCGGCATCCGGGGTGTTCTGGTGGCCCCTGTCAGAACACAATAGCTCAGCGGGGAGATCACTGTACTAACATCGGACTGTTAGTACAGGATCTCCTCCCAAGCTCTTCAGTTTTTTTTTCATTCAGCCTTCTGAGTTGAATGAAAAAAACTGATAGAGTGTACTAGGTTTAAATTGAACTTAGTAGGTGTTTGTGTGTACTGTATATGCATGTGAGATACTGGGCTGCCTAAATTGTAAGCTCCTTGGGGGCAGGGATCAAGGCGAATGTACAGTATGAAAAGTGCTTCATGAATTGTCAGCCCTATGTGACTGCTTGTAATAAATAAGATTGTTTTTTCCTAATAATAAAAGGTCTGTTTATGATATTATACTGTTGCATTTTAAGAGCTTATTTGGGGAGACTTGGCATGTTACTAACAGGCCACCTAAATTTTATTACTGGGGCTTTTTTTAAACAATAAGACTTTATTCATTTTCAAACAACTGACAGACAAGACAAGAAAGAAAGCCTAATCAAGGTGGTTCCAGAGAAAAATAAGAGGAGTACAATAGTTACTGTACGAATCCAGTCCAAAGTAGCCTGGGGACTTGCATACAAAAGAGCCACCAAAGAAAAACAACCACAGGCAAAAAGTACATGTAATATATGTGAACCAAAATAATATAAAAAAACAGGAAACGTATTATATCCATACAGTCTGCTTCATAATGGGAGGTCATAAACCAAGTAGGATGGTAAGTGTTGTCAGTAGGTGCGTCACGGAGGTCCCAGCAAGGGTCAGCAAGCATCAACCAGTATTGACTGTAGTCTGTAAATGAAAAAGACGGTTCTCCCGGAAAAAACAAAATACAAAAAATAAAAAAACGAGAACCAAAAGGGAAATGCTACTTTGAGGCTTTGAGGCAGAGAGGTGATAAACCCTCAACACCCCCAGGAGGACAGTGGTAGGTGTTGTCAGTAGGTGTGTCACGGAGGTCTCGGCAAAGGTCAGCACTTGGCAAGCATCAGCTGGTATGGACTGTAAATGAAAAAGATAGTTCTCTTGGAAAAAACAAAATCACAAAAATTAAAAAAGGAGAATTTAAAAAGGGAAAGGCTACTTCGAGGGGGAGAGGTGATAAATCCTCAAAACCCCCAGGAGGACAGTGGACCGCAAATTAAAAAAGCACCTGTCCTCAAGAGGCTAAGGGTCGGTTCACACTAGGACGACTTGTCAGGCGACCTAGCCGCCTGACAAGTTTCATCTCGTTCTGTACAATGGAACCGTTCTAATCGGAGCGACGCAAGTCGCTCCGACTTAGAAAAAGGTTCCTGTACTACTTTGGGGGCGACTTGAGGCGACTTGCATAGACTTTTATATTAAGGAGGAGAAAGGGAGAGAAGAGAGAGAGCAAAAAGAAGGGCAGAATAAGTTGTGAGAAAAGCAAAAAAAGTGATGGGGTGCGGGCAAGGGGATCACAATCACAGCCTCAAACCTAAAAGGTCCAGAATCAAGAGAAGACGGTATGAAAACGGGGAGAGTCTGAAAAGGGAATCCAGATAGACCACATGGCCATATAAGCAGTGTATTTATCTTGATGTTGTGCTACCAATTCCGCCAAACATTGAATGCGAGTAAGTTCAGCCATCCATTCTACAGTCGTAGGAGCATCTACAGACTTCCATTGTCTGGCATTCAGATTCCTGGCTGCAATGAGGAAGAAACGCAGGACAGAGAACCGGGAAGTAGCGAGGGAAGAGCTAGGGAGATAGGAGTAAGAGCATCCACCACAGCACCATAGATGCGAAAAATGCATTCCCAAAAACCTTGGTGCACATTCCCACCAGGTGTGGAGCATGGAGCCCAATGGGTGGTGCAGGAACCAGGAACGGTTCCTAGAAAGTTCTGTCCCTGAGTCAGTCTGTTTTCTATTTTTATTAAAGAGGATCTTCACCCTAGGAAGAAAAAAACAAAAGTAAAAAATGCTGACTTTTAAGAAAAGGGCACCTGTCCAAGGATCCAGCACTGTCCTCACCCACGTCTTCAGGTCCCAGGTGCCAGCATATATAGTGTGGGAAACCGGCTGTGACTTCTTGTGGTTTCACAGCTGGCTTCCCACTGTGCATGTGCAAGCTGCGCTATGGTTTGTGAATGGTCCTGCCGCCTTCTGGGACATATAACTGGTCCCAGAAGGCCGCCAGCAAAGAGGGAAGGCTGAACTTTCCCTCAGATCCGAGCAGAAGTGAGAGCGGGTACCTGTCAAAACCAATGGAAAAGATGTAGCAGCGCTGAAAACCTGAATGAATAAGACAAATATTGACTAAGTGTAAACCAGAATGGAAGTGGTATTGCTATTCAACCCAAAACCAAACAGTGATTATTGAATAGCGAATAATGATTATTAGGATAGCTAAAACATATTAGCGTATAGGATAGCACAAGTAAGTATGGGATATTGTTCATCCGTGGTATAACTGTCCATCAAAAACAGAACTGTACATAACACAAAATACATAAACCAAGGGTTCCGCTTTAAGGCCTCATTCACAGAGTTTGAAAAAAACACATTTACAACCGGTTTTTATTTACAGATTTGAATGCAGCTGCATTGTTTTCAATGGAGAAATTCACACAGCTGTGTCAACATGCACTGCGTTCACATCAATAACACAAAATCCAAAAATCTGCATCTGAAGACATGCGTATACACATATACCATTGAGAAAAAAACAAATAGGAATATTTTTACTCATTAAAAATTGATCTATTTACTGATAATTTATGCGGGAACTTTTGTCTCTTGCCTAATGACCAGTAACATTTTTCTGACAGTGTTACGGCCATGCGAATGAGTCCTAAATTCCTCCTTTTATGAATTTAAGCTTCAATCTTTTATTTTCGGAGAGTTTTTTTAAAGTTAACATTGAAAGAAGAGAGACATTGTAAAGGAATAAAGACTTAATTCCAGTGACAAGATATAGTGGGGACTGCAGCTCTGGGAGTCTTTAAGGCAATTTCGTATCAGACTTGCTGAGACTTATGCCCCGTACACACGGTCGGATTTTCCGGCGGAAAATGTCCGATCGGAGCGTGTTGTCGGAAATTGCGACCGTGTGTGGGCTCCATCGGACATTTTCCATCGGATTTTCCGACACACAAAGTTTGAGAGCAGGATATAAAATTTTCCGACAACAAAATCCGTTGTCGGAAATTCCGATCGTGTGTACACAAATCCGACGGACAAAGTGCCACGCATGCTCAGAATAAATAAAGAGATGAAAGCTATTGGCCATTGCCCCGTTTATAGTCCCGACGTACGTGTTTTACGTCACCGCGTTCAGAATGATCGGATTTTCCGACAACTTTGTGTGACTGTGTGTATGCAAGACAAGTTTGAGCCAACATCCGTCGGAAAAAATCCTAGGATTTTGTTGTCGGAATGTCCGAACAAAGTCCGACCGTGTGTACGGGGCATTACAGTGGGGCAAAAAAAGTATTTAGTCAGCCACCCATTGTGCAAGTTCTCCCACTTAAAAAGATGAGAGAGGCCTGTAATTATCATCATAGATATACCTCAACTATGAGAGACAAAATGTGGAAACAAATCCAGACAATCACATTGTCTGATTTTTTGAAAGAATTTATTTGTAAATTATGGTGGAAAATAAGTATTTGGTCAATATCAAAAGATCATCTCAATACTTTGTTATATATCCTTTGTTGGCAATGACAGAGGTCAAACGTTTTCTGTAATGCGTACACATGAGCGGACTTTGCGGCAGACTTTGCCCGGCGGACTTTTCAACGGATTTTACGAAGGACTTTCTGAATGAACGGACTTGCCTACACACAATCAACCAAAGTCCGTCGAATTCGTACATGATGACGTACGACCGGACTAAAACAAGGAAGTTCATAGCCAGTAGCCAATAGCTGCCCTAGCGTGGCTTTTTGTCCGTCGAACTAGCATACAGACGAGCGGACTTTTCGACCGGACTCGAGTCCGTCGGATAGATTTGAAACATGTTTCAAATCTAAGTCCGTCCAACTTTTGAGAAAACAAAGTCCGCTGGAGCCCACACACGATCGAATTGTCCAACGAAATCCCGTCCGCCGGGCAAAGTCTGCCATAAAGTCCGCTCGTGTGTACGCGGCATTAGTCTTCACAAGGTTGTCACACACTGTTGCTGGTATGTTGGCCCATTCCTCCATGCAGATCTCCTCTAGAGCAGTAGATGTAGAAACTGCAGAACACCCAGAAAAGTAGATGATGGGGTATACTACGGGTAGGTTGTGATGGTATTTTATTTGGCAGTCATTCCCGTTGGTGGCAGCAGACACATTGGTTCATTAAGCACTGCTTGTTTTACCGTTTATGTGCCTCCAGGCTCTTGTCCTCGGCCCCCATTGCAGTTTTGTAGCGTGCGTTTAGCATCTAGTATCCTGGGGAGATAAAAGCTCCTCATCCAGGCTTACGTGCAACTGCTGCCGCCATCTAATTTCAGTCTCTTCTCTTCTGATCGAACCCTTCCCAGTAATAACATCTGCAATTCTAATTAACAGTCTGATAATTAATTGGCATCGCTGCAGAATAGACGCAGAGAGTAATTCGACCTAAACACAGCAGTAATGGAAACGGCCCAGATGTGGGGTGACGGGACTGGCGAGGTTTGTAGAAGGAGATGTACAAATGCTGGAGAATTGTTTGTGGTAAATGGCCAATTATAAGCTTAAAGCGGAGTTCCAACTGTATGCAATTTTTTTTTCTAAGATTAATATCTTTGGATTAGAACTATATATATATATATATATATATATATATATATATATATATATATATATATCTCACGTTTTTATGATCTTTCACCGCTCCATTGCCGATTTGCAATCAAAAGATATCTTTTATTATTGTCTCCTGGCATTTTCCATTTTGCTTGTGAGAATGTGAAGCCCACAAGCACTATCTTCCGGGACCAGGTGCAGCTGAGCGACCAGCATGAACCGCCCGTTCTCGCGCATGCGCAGGAGGTACGGCTGGCAGCGACCGTACACCTCTGAGATTGCCATCAAAACGGGCGGCGGAAGTGCCCCCCCGTTGTGATGGCAACAAAGCCCTCGCCGCTGCCTATACTGACTCCTGGGAAATGATGACAAGCATCTCCCAGGAGCAGTAGCGAGCACAGGCGCCGAGGGAAATGACGTCAGGCGCCGTGGAGAAGAAGTGGCAGATTACAAATGACCCCATAGCAACAGTGATGAAGGGGTGAGTAAAAAAAAAATTAAAATTTTCAAATGTTTTTCCTGATGCATAATGCTGTTGATTTCTGCAAAGTTTATTTTTTGGGTGGAACTCCGCTTTAATATAAGGCTTGGCAAATACCTGGGAGGCTGGCAAGAAATAGGGAGGAAGCAAATCACAAAATACACTGCTTGCTTTTACTTTTTATGTTATTTTTTTGTCTTCTTTGACCACCCGGGATTCATGTGGGCTTATCAAGCATCAGAACAGAAGGGGGTGGAGGTGTACAGACCTACATGACTATGTGAATGTACAATGTATATGTAAAGCGCTGCATTAATTGACGGTGCTATATACAGTAAGTACCTGATATAAATAATACAAATACTGAGGATTAAAAGAAGAAAGAAATGTCCATCCAGTGCATTTGTTAAAATGTATCTGACATGAAAACAAAAGGACACACTCGGGTGGAAAGAGACCGGGAAATCAATCAAACCATAAGATGAAAGTTAATACAAATTCAGAAGCAAATTGGAATCTCAAGGGGTGCTGACTTTAGACGGATGCAGGCTCAAGCTAGAAGGGGCTTTGTGAAGAGGCAAAGAAAAAAAGGAGCAGCGCCATCTAAGTGAATCAATATAGTAGCATTTATTCCAGAAATGACAAGTAAACAGAGTGTGGGTTAATTGTTAGCGGTTACCATGGTAGCGTGTCCATATGTCTGGCCACTTAGACTCTCTACTTATACCTGTTCCAATATGGCCACTTCTATTGCCTGATGAAGAAGCATGCATGCTCCGAACATGCTCTCTCCATCTTTTGACCTGCTTTTTAAGTGAAGGGGTCACTACCGTCTGGTAGGCAGAACCCACCTATGGAGCACTTTGGGTGTATTTCTTTCAGCTGGTGAAGGATAACTCACTATTGATATCTTTTAGAAGATTTTAGAAGATTTTCCAGCTCAGAAGAATCACATTTCTTAGATCTTCACATTGTTTTGCCCAATTTTTTTTTTAAGTCACCTTTATATTTATAGGGAAGAAAAGATATCACCGCTCAAGGAGGAAAAACAAGTAGAAACCTCTTCACCAGCGTAGAAGCCACAGGCGCTGGCAATTGCTAGTAGCAATAAATAGGAAGTGGTTCTGGACAGCCGCAGAAAATGCCTTATTATTCAAAAATTAAATCAAAATCAAAGATACATGCCACAGCAGACAAAATAACTGACGCGTTTCGCACTAACAGTAGTGCTTACTCATAGTGAGTAAGCACTACTGTTAGTGCAAAACGCGTCAGGTATTTTGTCTGCTTGTTTCTGAGCCTGCATCCGTCTAAAGTCAGCACCCCTTGAGATTCCAACTTGCTCCTGAATTTGTATTAACTTTCATCTTATGGTTTGATTGAGCTATAAGTAAGCACTACTGTTAGTGCGAAAGGCGTCAGTTATTTTGTCTGCTGTGGCATGTATCTTTGATTTTGATTTAATTTTTGAATAAAAAGGCATTTTCTTCAGAGTGTGCGGCTGTCCAGAGCCACCACCTTTTATATTTATGCTGTAATGTCACTTTGCACTTTACTATGAGTATCTAAGTGTGGTTTCTTAGGTACCTGTTTCACTTTATTGTACAGTTAAGTTGTATTTGTTAGTTGAGCGCCCCCTACATTTATACTCATGATGAAGAAGCATGCATGCTCCAAACATGTGCACCCCCCCCCCCCCCACTCCTCCCTCCATCCAGATGTGACGTCAGCGACTGCAACCAAGCTTATTTGAGTCCCTGGAAGCGCTGGGAGCCACCAGCGCCGCCGGTGTTTCATCAGATTAGGCGACCCGACAGAATTTGTAACGGAAGTGGCGTTCCGTCGCCGCCATCTTGCTACACCCTGCACTTGTACACAGTAAGGATACAGTGAGAAGGCGGCAAGCGGACATCTTGTTACACCTACCAGAGTTTTGCATTTCACACTTATTTTTAACAGTAAAAGGAGCTTATAAGGTGAAATACAGTATTTAGAAATCCCACGGACTGTTTACATATATATATAAATATATAAATATATATATATATATATATATAAAAGGGTTCTGTCAGATTAGCAAACCTGTGAGATCAGCAAGTTTACCGCTGCTTTTAAAATTGAACATGTAAACAGTCTGTCGGATTTCTAAATACTGTATTTCACCTTATAAGCTCTGTTTACTGTTAAAAAATAAGTGTGAAATACAAAACTCCGGTAGGTGTAACAAGATGTCTGCTTGCCCCTTCTCAGTGTATCCTTACTGTGGACGAGTGCGGGGTGTAGCAAGATGGTGGCGACAAACGTCACCTCCAATACAAATTCTGACGGGTCGCCTAATCTGACGAAACACCGGAACCAGCTGCGGCTTCTTCCCCTGATCTCAGCCCATCCTCCCGGGAAGTGGATGAACCACCATACAAATGCTACTATATTGCTGCACTTAGATGGCGCAGCTCTCTTTTTGTCGTTAAAATGTATCTACAGACAATTTTTTTTTTTTTTTCAGATTAGAATAGAGTAAGGAATTGTAAGAACCACTGTCTGTTTTATTTTGGGCTGCCTTTGTCCTCACAGTAAAGTGGGCCATACGTGGATCGAAATTCAACTGGTTCAGCAGCGACTGGCCCAGATTGGATCAATGTATGGGCAGGCTGATTGTACCCAAGTCAATCCATTGATCGACAACAAGCCTGTTAGATTTCTTACATTTGATTACTGCTGGTGTCTTGGCCCCGCCCCCTCCATCTTCTGATTGGGTAACTGGCTGTAACTGAGAGCCCATGGCTCCCGCTGCTGCCAAAAGCCAATCCATAGTGCGAGTATCCAGAGAGGCAAAGCTCCCCTGAACTTCTCTGGATCGAGAGGGGGCTCAAGTAAGTATTAGGGGAGGCTGCTGCACACAGAAGGTTTTTTACCGTCATGCATAGAGTGCATGAAGGTAAAAAGCTTGTGCCTTTACAATCACTTTAAGTAAGAGGACATATCCCTAAAGTGAGGGGAATTTTCTTCTTAAGCTGGCCAAAGATGGGTAGAATTTCGAATGAAAACTCTTGGGAAAAGAAGGTTCCTAATCATTAGCGGGTGAAATCAATGTTCGTTTTCAGTGACAGGAAAATTCGAAGGAGCAGGAAGATCTTTCTGTCAAACTCTCTGAGAATTTTTGTATGAATTTACCTAAGGCTTTTCCTAAGAATTTTTGTTTGGAATTTTATCCATGTATGGCCAGTTTGATGGCTGGCACACATGGTAATTTTTTTTTTTTGTTGTTCAACCCAGTGGGCTGAAAGAAAAAAACTGAGGAGCTCACAAGAAGCTTGCTGTACTAACTATGGGATGTTAGTACAGCAATCTCCCCACTGTACTATTGTGTTCTGACAAGCCCCCCCCCCCCCCCCCTCTCCTTGCCAGAATACACCAGTCAGGGTTCGTAGCCATTGGCTGCAAGCGCAAATAGTCTCTGTGGCTATTGGAGGGAAGGCCTTTGGATTCTGCCATGTACAAGACTTTTTTTCTTTTTTTAACTGCTTATAAGCTTATATTGCTTCATGTTCATCTCGATGTTTGTTGTTGTCCTCTAGTTATCGTTTACAGACTATATAGGCTAATAATTACCCATTCTCCCCGGTGAATCTCCATGTGGTATTTTGATTGTTTCTACTACTGTGCATGGCTACACTACACTGATGTTGCATATTAGGGCCCTTTCACACTGGGGCAGGGGCGGCGTCGGCGGTAAAGCGCCGCTATTGTTAGCGTCGCTTTACCGTCGGTATTCAGCCGGTAGCGGGGCCTTTTTACCCCCCTGCTAGTGGCCGACAAAGGGTTGAAAACCACCGCAAAGCGCCGGTTTGCCGGCGGTATAGCCGCGCTGTGCCATTGATTTCAATGGGCAGGAGCGGTGAAGGAGCGGTATACACTCCACTCCTTCACCGCTCCGAAGATGCTGCTAGCAGGACTTTTTTTCCCGTCCTGCTAGCGCACGCTCCAGTATGAAAGCCCTCGGGGCTTTCACACTGGAATCAAAGCAGCGGCACTTTCGGGTCGGTTTGCAGGCGCTATTATTAGCGCAATAGCGCCTGCAAACCGCCCCAGTGTGAAAGGGTCCTTAGTGTATCGATACCCCCGTAGGGGCTGCTAAGTGTTGTGGTTCGTCCGTCACCCTGCCCAGCCAGGCACACAGTTCTCATTCACCCTCAGGCAAAAAAACAGTCCTTGAACTTTGTTTTTGTATTTTTATTGAGGGGATTTAACTTGGATAGGGATAGGATATTCATGAGATGCCCAAGTGATTGCAGAAAGGAATGTGGGACAACTACATACACCTCTGCTATATACAACTTCTTTACATCCAACTCCAGCACTTCACTTGCTTCTACAGAACGTCCTCTCCAGAACCAGCTAGCACTGATATGCAGGCCAGACACTGACTCAGTCAGGCCTAAAGCGAATGCCTTTTGCAGGCAGGGACTGCGGGCAAAAATATATAGATAGTCCCAGTGCTAGCTGTCCACGTGGCCACTGAGCCCAGTACCACATCTTCAGGCCCTCCAGCCCTCCAGCCCTCCTGGCTGCCGCTGCCTCTCTCTCCACTGTCCGTGCCACCACAGTCCACTCCACTGGCTCTGCACCTATCCCAGACTGCTTGCTCCCAGTCCTCTCAGGCGTGTCTCCCAGACCTCCTGACTGCGACTTGTAGTTCCTCCTTGAGACTTGCCTGGCAGTGCAGTCCTGCTGTCCTCTCCTTGCTCCCATGCCTCCTGTCTAGGACCCCTCCACGTGTTCTTAGAGGCAGTGGCGGAACTACCGCCATAGCGACACACGCGGCCGCTATGGGGCCCGCAGCTGTTAGGGGCCCCCCGGACCGGTGACAGGCGGCTCCGCGGGTGACAGCGGGTGGCTTTGCGGGCCCGCGGGTGAGAGCGGGCGGCTCCGCGGGTGAGAGCGGGCGGCTCCGCGGGTGAGAGCGGGCGGCTTTGCGGGCCCCCGGGTGAGAGTGGGCGGCTCTGCGGGTCCGCGGTGAGAGCGTGGGCGGCTCCGAGGGCTGTCAGGCGGTGAGTCAGCTGGGCGGCTCGTGTGTGAGCAGGCTGGCCAATCAGGGAGCTGGCAGCCGGGGGTGCATAGAGATGACATCATCTCTCACCGCCCGGCGCCCTCCCTGCATCCCTGCAGTGCAGTTTTCCCCCCTCACTGTGCAGGCAGCCTCGGGAAGCAGAGAGATGACCTTATCTCTCTGCTGCCTGACTCTGGGACACAGCATGAAAGTGACACAGGCAGCAAGTGACAAGGTGAAGTGGCAAGTGACAATCCGGGACGTGTGGCAGGTGACGTGGCAAGTGACTATCCGTAATGTGTGGCAGGTGACGTGGCAAGTGACTATCCGTAATGTGTGGCAGGTGACGTGGCAAGTGACTATCCGTAATGTGTGGCAGGTGAGGTGGCAAGTGACAATCTGTAATGTATGGCAGGTGACGTGGCAAGTGACTATCTGTAATGTGTGGCAGGTGATGTGGCAAGTGACTATCCGTAATGTGTGGCAGGTGATGTGGCAAGCGACTATCCGTAATGTGTGGCAGGTGACGTGGCAAGTGACTATCCGTAATGTGTGGCAGGTGAGGTGGCAAGTGACAATCTGTAATGTATGGCAGGTGACGTGGCAAGTGACAATCTGTAACATGTGGCAGGCGACGTGGCAAGTGACAATCCGTAATGTGTGGCAAGTGACAATCCGGGACGTGGCAAGTGACAATCCGTAATGTGTGGCAGGTGACGTGGCAAGTGACAATCCGTAATGTGTGGCAAGTGACAATCCGGGACGTGGCAAGTGACAATCCGTAATGTGTGGCAGGTGACGTGGCAAGTGACAATCCATAACATGTGGCAGGCGACGTGGCAAGTGACAATCCGTAATGTGTAGCAAGTGACAATCCAGAAAGTGGCAAGTGACAATCCGTAATGTGTGGCAGGTGACGTGGCAAGTGACAATCTAATGTGTGGCAAGTGACAATCTGGGACGTGGCAAGTGACAATCAGTAATGTGTGGCAGGTGACGTGGCAAGTGACAATCCGGGACGTGGCAAGTGGACAATCGGCAACATGTGGCAGGTGACATTCTGCAACGTGTGACAAGTGACAATCTACATCTGGTGGCAGGCGACGTGGCAAGTGGACAATCCGCAATGTGTGGCGGGTGATGTGACAAGTGACATTCCGTGACAAGTTGCATCTGGTGGCAGGCGACGGTGTCAAGTGACACGCTCAGGGCTCCCACTGATTCTGCATTATGGTGAGTTGAACTAGTTCATTTTATATAACAGAACAGAAATTGGTTAGAAGGCATGGAGGTCAGCAATGTGTGTCCTTTAGGGGCTGCATACAGTATACTGCATACTTTGTTGTTCATAATTAATATAAGCTGTTGCCTGGGTACTGTGCCACATGGGTGCGGTAATCTGTTGTTCAATGGCATTAGTTATTTTTTTTGTGGAGGGGGTGGTTTGCAGGGGGGGGGGCGGTTTGCAGGGGGGGGGGCCCATACAACATTTTGCTATGGGGCCCTGTGATTTCTAGTTACGCCCCTGCTTAGAGGGTCCCATCCCAGGCCCAAGGTCACCCCCCCCCCAAACTGGGGAGCTCCCTCAAAGGCCCTGACAGCCTAGCACTCCGTCTCCAGCTTCCACCCGATCACCAACTCCTCCCCAGCTGGGCTGACCCTGCGTATTTAAGGAGGCCTGCCTCCTGCCAATCTAAGTTGGGGATTGGTCAGGGCTCCTCAGAATACCCCAGGCAGCGCCACCTTTCCTCTCCTCCTTCCTTTCCAGAAGATACCAGAATATTCTGGAAAGAAATGGGAGGTCTTGGTGATGCTTCCTGTGAGTCACCAGCTCCGCCTGAGTCACTCAACCCTGACCCAGAAGAAAAACACACAGGTTTGGCTGCCAGGCAAGCCTTACAATTTACCTACACTACCAAAACAATGCTATCTCTCTAGCACACTAACTAGAGTGTGCTACATTGGTAATGGACAGAAAACAAACTGCACTCCAATTTTAGGGGTCATTTACATTATTAATTAGGAGGGGGAGGGGGGTGAGAGGTAAAACATTGTACTATGTACTGCCCCTCAACCACCCCCTTTAGCTGCAAAGGCAGCAGACAATGGTGTACACAGGCCATGGTCGCAGCAGGATATGTACCCCCTGTCGAGCTCAACGGGCACTTCTGCCAACCAAGCACAACCTATTCAATAGGGCAGCGCAACTGCCCCACACAACGCACATGGTTTTGTTGCAGTAATCCGGTCACTTAGGAGGTTAAAGCAGGCGGTGAGGAAGCAATACCTCACTCCTCACCACCTCTCAAATGTTCTCTGAAGAGCAACCTAATTGCACAGCAAAACAAGTATAAACAAAGCCTTAATGATGCCTGTGTTTCATTTTCCTATTCATTTTCCTATTCTTAAAGCAAAACTCCAAGCGAACAGCTAGCTACACATATGAAATACATCTACGGGGGCTGGTATACCTGCTAAAAGAACCTGAACTTATGTATATCCAGTTCTGACATTTACACAGCTCTGTCACACAGCACAGCAAACAGCCCTGCTTTTCTGCTGTAGTTACTTTACACTTGTAGATCTTATCCCTCCGCCAGTCTGTGATTTGGACAGTGAAAAGAGAAGCAGCAGGTAGATGAGCTCATCCCTCTGTCTCTCTGTTCTCTTCTCCAATCAGCATGCTCCTTGAACTTCCCTCCTTGAGCTGCCCCTCCTTCTTCCAGTTTGATCTCTACTGTATATGGGACTGTAAGAGGCAGATATTATAGTCATATTTAAGTACTTACACTACTTGGGTTAAAAAGAAAAACATGTTATGATAAATAAAGCTCTATATCTGCATTCATTTGTGACTTTTATATCTGCCTGGATTTCAGCATTAACCTGCTTCACAGTTTGGCACTATGAATGAGTAATTCACATTTCTTTAAAACTAATTATAAAACTAATTTTACACACACGATGGTTGGGTTCTATGATGAGGCTGGTGATGATTCACATCTATTCCATCAGAAATGACAGCGGATTTTGAATATTCTTTTTGTAAGGAACTATAATGGTCCTTGACTTTCAGAGGGAAAAAATATATATATACTGTGTGTGTGTGTGTGTGTATATATATATATATATATATATATATATATATATATATATATATGTGTGTATATATGTGTATGTATGTATATCGGTTCAAATCCCAACCACAGCACTACCTGCCTGGAGTTTGCACGTTCTCCCTGTGCATGCGTGGATTTCCTCCAGCCACTCTGGTTTCCTCCCACACTCCAAAGACATGCGGGTAGGGTAATTGGCTCCTGTCTAAATTGGACCTAGTAAGTGCATTAGGTACTCGAGTACTCGGGCAAATGCTCCAATGCTTAATCTGATACCTGAACAATCAGGGGTGATCGGTGCGGCGCTGGGGAGGAGTTACAATCACTGATCTCCCTGTATACATCTCAATAAAGCAGCTGACAGACGCTTCTCCTCCTCTCCCTCCCGTGGCTTTCAGCTGCTTTACTGAAAGCTATACAGGGAGAATGGTGATTGTAACTCCCTAGTGCCTCACCAATAACCCCTGACTGTCCGCCATATCCTCCTCCAGTCCCCCTTCGTGTCCAGTGCCCCTCAATACCCTCCATGCTGCTCTGCCCCCTCTGTCCTCGATCTGTCAGCATGGAGAGCGGAGGAAGGAGCCGGTAAATATGTAATTTACCGGCTCCTTCCTTTTCCGAATGCACAGAGTCAGTGATCACTGACTCTGTTCTTTCATAACTGTCACTGAGCATCCTCAGTCTCTTTCCCTGTCTCAAAAGGGAGATGTCAGGGGTCTTTTAAGACCCCTGATAGCTCACCAAAGCCACCCCCCCCAACAGGGCTAATTAAAAAAAATGCATAGCATACTAGCTCATTATGAATTACTTACCTGAGATCGAAGCCCCTGCAGCCGTCCTCGTACAACGCTCCGGTGGCCAACATCGCTCCCAGAGTTACTTCCGGGTATCGCGGGCTCCAGCACTGATTTGCCGGAGCCGTGATGTCACTCGCGCGGGAGCTGCCGGTAACGGCACACTCAACGTCGTGCGCATGTGCCGATGACGTCAGCACATGCAAATACAGGGATATCTCCTAAACCGTTCAAAAAAGTTCAAAACGGATTAACCTGATTTACATGGAACCCAATGGGAAAATTTGCCTCGGTTCGCAACCAGTTCTTCGGTTTGCGACCAGATTCGTTCCACGAATTAGGTTCGTGAACCGAGGTATCACTGTCTATATATATATATATATATATATATATATATATATATATATATATATATATATATATATATATAAACAGGAGAAAAAGGAGAAAACAGTGTTGGTGTCCCTTTAACAAATCCGCCTGTCTCCTGACTCTTACAAGAAACAAGGATTACTCATTTATCTCACTATCACAAGCCTTCTTGACTTTTTCTTGCTGTAGCAATATTGAATTCTGTGAGTGGTGTTTTTGGAGTGCGTTTCGAAGACTGGCCGGAGGGGCTGATGGCTTCAGAAGTACATGTGTTCAAAAGAGAGCCACCACACTGTGTGCCCTCCTGCAGAGTCAGGGCTATCCATAGCGCTGTATGCATAGGTGTGCGCAGCCTAATGAATTAGGGTGTGCACCCTTAAGCTCAAACACACATGCATGTGTATGTATCTACATATATATGACTCCGGCACATTGATCTCCTTGCTGGCACAGTGAAAGAGAAAAGGATAAACACTTCTCTTATGGCAGAGCAGGTAAGAGGGAGATCTTTCCCATGTTCCTGTTGCTACAGAGAACGATAACACTAATGCGCATGGGGGGATTAGGGTGTGCCTGGGCACACCCGGCACACCCTGTGCGCACGCCTATGGCTGTATGTAAAGCATATGGTGGCTGTACACACAAGTCGTGTCATTGCTATGCATCCAGAGGGAACGGTGTGGGGACTATGTCACTGAACAGAAAAATGTCTGTGAATACCAAGGTGGTTGATTTGTTATAATGGTTTTAAAGATCAGATTACCCAACGTGATATTTCAGTTTTTGGAAAGGTCAGAGACCCACCACCTGACCACCTGACGTTGTATTCTGATTGGGGGGACAGATATATAAAAGCATGGAGGAGGTTGAGAGTGAGAGGGGATATGTAGATAGAGAGAGAATGTATGTATGTATGTATGTATGTGTGTGTGTGTGTGTGTGTGTGTATGTATGAAGAGGGAGCTGAGAGGGGACACATGGGGGTATATAGTCAAAGTTGGGGGGATGGATATACAAGGGGAAAAGGGGCTGAGATGATGAGGGGACACATAGAAATATTGAGTAAAAAGTGGGGGAGAGATCTACAATATATGAGAAGAGGGGACTGACTGAGAAGAAGAGTGCACTGTCTGTCACACGCTGTCTACATTCGGATGTCTAATTGGGAGCAGCGGCTGTGTCCCAACTGAAAAAAATAGGACTGCCTACACATCAAGGGGTGGATATAAATGGGAAGAGTGGGCTGTGAGAGAGAAGAAACAGGTGAAGATATAGAGTAAAAGGTGGGGAAAGAGAGATAGGGGCAGGGTTGCCAACCTCCTGCAGCATTTTTTACTGACAAAACATGGGAAATTTACTGACGGAGCACCTTTTTTTTTTTTTTTTTACTGACAACCTGAAAAATTACAGAACTCCAATTGAAAACTAACACAGTGAATATTTGAACAGTATAAACATGACATGGAAACACTGACAATACCTATAGCAAAGTAATTTGCCTGATTACACTTAATACGTCAACACAGCATGAAATTATCAGCCCCTTATATTTACTGACAGTTGTAAAAAAAAAAACACAGATTTTTACAATCTGTCTGTAAATTTACTGGCGGTTGGCAACCCTGGATAGGGGACACGTGAAAATATAGAGTAAAAGGTTGGGAGTGGATATTTAAGGGAAGAGGGGGACTGAGATATAGAGGGTACACTTGGAGATAGAGATTGAAAGGTGGGGGGGACAGATATCTATAGGAACAGGGGGTTGAGAGGAGATACATGGAGGTATAGAGTGAAAAGTACGGGAAAGGAAATATATGGGAAGACGGGGCTGAGACCATTGGGTATATTGAGTGAGAGGTGTGGGGACAGCTATATATGAGAAGAGGGGGGTGGAGAGGGGACACATGGAGAAATAGAGTCAAAGGTGGGAGGATGGCTATATATGGGAAGAGGGGGTTAATAGGGGACATATGGAGAAACAGACTGAAATGATAGGGAAACAGATACAGTATATTGGGAAGAGGGGGTTGAGAGGGGACACATGGAGGTATGTGGAGTGAAAAGTGCAGGGATGGATATATATATATAGGAAGACAGAGCTGAGACATAGAAGGAACACATGGCGATATAGAGCGAAAGGTGGGATGATAGATATTTTGGGAAGTGGGGGCTGAGAGGGAGAGGGGACACATGAAGGCAGAGTGAAACGCGTAGGGATGGAACTATGTGGGAAAATGTATCTAAAACATAAAAGGAACACATGGAGATATTGAGTGAAAGGAGGTAGGATGGATATATATGGGAACTAGGGGTTGAGAGGGGACACATGGAGGTATAGAGTGAAAGGTTGGGGGGGGGGGGGACAGGTATATATGGGAAGAAGGGGGTGAGAAGGGGCACATGGAGCTATAGAGTGAAACGTGTGAGGTTGGATATATGTATGGGAAAAAAGAGCTAAGACATCGAGGGAACACGTGGAGATCTAGAGTGAAAGGTGGGGGGGGGGGGGGGAGTTGATGGATATGGGGAGCAGAGGCTGAAGGGGATAGGGGACACATGAAGGTATGGAGTGAAAAGTGTAGGGAAGGAGATATATGGGAAGATGAGGCTGAGACATAGAGGGGGCTGGGAGCGAGAGGGGACACATGGAGATATAGAGTAAAGGGCGAGAGGATGGATATACAGTATAAGGAAAGTGTGGACTGAAACATAGAGGAAACACATGGAGATATAGAGTGAAAGGTGGGACGATGGATATATATATATATACAGTCAGGTCCATAAATATTGGGACATCGACACAATTCTAATCTTTTTGGCTCTATACACCACCACAATGGATTTAAAATGAAACAAACAAGATGTGCTTTAATTGCAGACTTTCAGCTTTAATTTGAGGGTATTTACATCCAAATCAGGTGAACGGTGTAGGAATTACAACAGTTTGTATATGTGCCTCCCACTTTTTAAGGGACCAAAAGTAATGGGACAAATGACCAGGTGTGTGTTATTACCTCATTATCCCATTTAAAAGGAGCAGATAAAAGGTCCAGAGTTAATTTCAAGTGTGCTATTTGCATTTGGAATCTGTTGCAGTCAACTCTCAATATGAGATCCAAAGAGCTGTCACTATCAGTGAAGGAAGCCATCATTAGGCTGAAAAAACAAAACAAACCCATCAGAGAGATAGCAAAAACATTAGGTGTGGCCAAATCAACTGTTTGGAACTTCCTTAAAAAGAAAGAACGCACCGGTGAGCTCAGCAACACCAAAAGACTGGGAAGACTACGGAAAACAACTGTGGTGGATGACCGAAGAATTCTTTCCCTGGTGAAGAAAACACCCTTCACAACAGTTGACCAGATCAAGAACACTCTCCAGGAGGTAGGTGTATGTGTGTCCAAGTCAACAATCAAGAGAAGACTTCACCAGAGTGAATACAGAGGGTTCACCACAAGATGTAAACCATTGGTGAGCCTCAAAAACAGGAAGGCCAGATTAGAGTTTGCCAAACAACATCTAAAAAAGCCATCACAGTTCTGGAACAACATCCTATGGACAGATGAGACCAAGATCAACTTGTACCAGAGTGATGGGAAGAGAAGAGTATGGAGAAGGAAAGGAACTGCTCATGATCCAAAGCATACCACCTCATCAGTGAAGCATGGTGGTGGTAGTGTCATGGCGTGGGCATGTATGGCTGCCAATGGAACTGGTTCTCTTGTATTTATTGATGATGTGACTGCTGACAAAAGCAGCAGGATGAATTCTGAAGTGTTTCGGGCAATATTATTTGCTCATATTCAGCAAAATGCTTCAGAACTCATTGGACGGCGCTTCACAGTGCAGATGGACAATGACCCAAAGCATACTGTGAAAGCAGCCAAAGAGTTTTTTAAGGGAAAGAAGTGGAATGTTATGCAATGGCCAAGTCAATCACCTGACCTGAATCTGATTGAGCATGCATTTCACTTGCTGAAGACAAAACTGAAGGGAAAATGCCCCAAGAACAAGCAGGAACTGAAGACAGTTGCAGTAGAGGCCTGGCAGAGCATCACCAGGGATGAAACCCAGCGTCTGGTGATGTCTATGCATTCCAGACTTCAGGCTGTAATTGACTGCAAAGGATTTGCAACCAAGTATTAAAAAGTGAAAGTTTGATGAATGATTGTTAATCTGTCCCATTACTTTTGGTCTCTTAAAAAGTGGGAGGCACATATACAAACTGTTGTAATTTCTACACCTTTCACCTGATTTGGATGTAAATACTTATGGTCCTGACTGTATATATATATATATATATATATATATATATATATATATATATATATATATATATATATATATATATATATATATAATATAGGAAGTGGGAGCTGAGAGGGGACACATAGAGCCATAGCGTTAAAGGTAGGGGAACAGATATGTATGGAAGGAAGGGGCTAAGAGGGAGAGGGGACACACAGAGAAATAGTGTGAATGGTGGGAGGACGGATATAATGTACATGCATAGAGGTAGCTGAGAGAGAGGTAAAACACTTAAAAAAAAAAAATGAAATAGGAACAGGCAGATGGAAGACTTAGTTAGAGAGTTAGCTATAAATACATTTTTTGAAAGCCTTTCATCTAGTAACAGTCTTTATGTAATCTCTAGACTTGCATTGATGAATTATTAATCATAACATAAGGGAATCTAAAGCAAAATCTCCCACAGGACTCATTGGAAGCCAATGGGGGGCGCTCTTCCTGGCTTTGACTGGGGAAGCCACAGCTTGGAAATGAGATTAGCGCAGCAAAGAAAGAGATTTCCATTCATTTTCCTCTATATGCATCCAGGCAACAGATAAAAGTGTTTCCAGAACGCGTAATCACATTTCATGCATAGCGTTATGTTCTACATGATTACAGCCAGTTGTCACAATCAGACAGGAATACTCTACAGAACTGGTTTTACTTTTTATATTTCTTTTTAAACTTTTAATGTTACTAAACTATGAAGTCGAAAAAAATTGAGTTTGAATGAAAAAAAACGCGGCTTCACTTCCTGATTCCCTTACCGAAGATGGAGGCGGCAGCACCCGAGGACCGAGAGACGGTTCGGCCTCGGGTGCCGACATCGTGGGCGCCCTGGACAGGTAAGTGACCTTATTTTAAAAGTCGGCAGCTGCAGGATTTGTAGCTGCTGACTTTTTAAAAAAAAATTTCAGCGGAGCTCCGCTTTAAGCGGGAACAGGCACCATTTAAAACAATATAATTTTTAATACTGAGTGTTTTGAAACTTCAAGCTACAAAACGCTCAGGTGTGAATGGGGCCTTTGGTTACTTTTTTTTTAACTGATTTTTCCCTGTTTGTTTTAATATTTAAATTATTATTTTTTTATTTTTGTGATAAACATTTTAATACAGAGCATGCTTTTGACACAGAACAGAAGAAGCTTGTTTTCATACTCTCTCTCTTTGAAAGACTGAAAAGAGAATAAAAAGGGCAAGGAGAATTTGAAAGTCAAGAACAATTGTATTTAGGCTCGGTCCACACTAGCCGACTGATTTTCTGTGCAACTTTGTAGACCGTTTTTAACCGCTAGCTGTTCAGCACGACAATATACTCCAGTACAATGGCATGGCTGCGCAAATGGGCGTAGTGGGCGCACGTCTGCCACGCGCAGCCTGAGCATGCCTGCGGGTCCGGCGGACTCGATGTCCGCCAGTGGCCCGCAATCGTGACAAGGAGAGCCAGAACGGGGAGATGCCTATGTAAACAAGGCATTTCCCTGTTCTGCCTAGCAACATGACAGGGATCTACTGCTCCCTGTTATCGGGAGCAGTGATCTCTGTCATGTTCTAGTGAGCCCATCCCCGCTACAGTTAGAACACACTGAGGGAACACATTTAACCCCCTTGATCGCGCAATAGTGTTTAACTCCTTACCTACCAGTGTCATTTACACAGTAATCAGTGCATTTTTATAGCACTGATTGCTGTATAAATGTCACTGGTCCCAAAATAGTGTCAAAAGTGTCCGATCTGTCCGCTGCAATATCGCAGTCACAATAAAAATTGCAGATCGCCGCCATGACTAATAAAAAAAAAAAAATTTAAAAAATGCCTTAAATCCATACCCTATATGGCAGTTCACATGGCTTGTGACTTTTAGGTCTCATAAGTCGGATCCTAAATCGTCTGAGTGTGAAGCTATGAGTAAGCACTAACGCTAGTGCGAAACGTCAGCTCTTTTCTGTCCGCTGTGATTTTTTGAATTTGATGTGCATCTTCCAATAAACAAGGCCATATACGAGTGCGGCTGTCCAGAATTCGTTCATGTTTGTTGCTATCAGCATTAGCCAGCACCTATGACCTCTGAACCAAGATTGATTCACCTTTTATCTGCTTAGTGCTCCTGGAGCAGTGATCATTTTCCTTGTCTGAGTGTGAACCAAGCCTTAAGGATCTCGGGGCAGAATCCCCTCCTCCTGATACTTTTTGGGGCGACAAGCTTCACACAATGCAGTTTACTGCGATTGCCACGTGATTTATGGCTCGACAGTTGTGGCAAATCCACACCACCTTTCAGGAAGCATTAAAAATCAATGGCACCCAAACACGTGTAGTGCGTTTTGCCACTATTGCAGTGCAATTTGGAATCACAGGCAGAATCACGGTGATTCGGCCCAAGATCCCAAAACGCCAGATGTGAACGGAGCCTAATACACACCCAGTCATGTTTGGTATGGACCTGCTCATACCAGCTGCTTTTTAGGGTTGCCACTTTTTTCTTCAAGCCAAACCCAAACACTTTAGCAACGCACAGTCATTTTTTTGTTTGTTTTAGTATACACTATAGGATTGTAACAGACCTGGGACACCTTTGGGCACTCCAAAGAGAATAGTAATGCAGCGCACATAGTGCCCCCTCACCCTCCGGTCAAGCCCTGTTCCGAGCCACATTCCTGTCCGGGTTTAAGGTGGACTTAAACCTAGACACATGATTCAAAACCCGAACTGTCCGTGTGAATCCCGGACAGGTGGCAACCCTAGCTGCTTTGTGTCATGTGCCCACACAGCATAAAGTATGACAGCTGGTGTGCCTAGTGAAAGGACAGTATGATGCGTAGTTACAAAGCATTTAAAGTGGAACAAAAACCTTCCTATCATTTATAACCAAGGAAGCTGCCATCTTAGCCTCTGTTTGATCATGGTTTACCATGGTGCTACACATGTGATCAGTTATGTCAGCAGCCATTTAATGATTTGACAGTTTGGGTGAGAGTACAAGCAACTATGACAATTGTCATTCACAGCATACCTTGTTTTTGGAAACCGTTAAATCACTCAGCTTAGTTGCACCACAGAGTATTGCGACAAGGTAGGGTGAGGTGGGTTGCGTTGCGCTAGAATAATGACATGCTGAATTTGTATATTTAGTGCACTGCGTTGTGTATGGTGTGATCAGGGCACGTAGAAAAGTGCCACATAACAGGCGCTGAACCTGCATTGAGCAATACAGCTGTACACACTTGGGGTAAACAATTTCCAAGGACTCTAACATAGCTCCCAACTGTCCCTGATTTCGAAGGACTGTCCCTGATTTGGAGCAACGTCCCTCTGTCCCTCATTCCTCCTCATTTGTCCCTCATTTTGGTCTGATCTATATAGATTTAACCTGCAGCCCTTTGAGATCTTTTGATGAAAAGGGCATTATAAATAAAATGTATTATTATTATTATTAATGTATATAAAATGCACTTTTTATCTACCAAGTGTTTTCTAACACTAAACCTTTCATCTGATTTCTAAATTGCTGCATTTGTAAATTCCAAAAGCCGATATAAATTAAATAGTAGTAGTAGTAAAAAAAAAGCACTTGTGGGTTTAACCAATCTTGTTTTTTTTTTACAATTCTCCTTTAAGGGGGCGTGGCAAGGGGTGTGTCCAATGCCTGCATACTTTTGCTGATAGGTGCCCCTCATTCCCATCTCAAAAAGTTGGGAGGTATGCTCTAAAACAGTAGCCAATTAAAAATCACTTTGCTGAAGCCAGATGAGCTCTTATTGGATGGTCCTTATTAAACGAGGCCGCTCTTCAGTACCGTTCTCCTTTAAAGAAATAACAAAGTGCACATCTAGTTTTGTTACATACCATAGATCCTGGCTGTCTTCAGTGCTGAACATTGTCAAAATGAGACATGTCACTCTGAGATGACCTCCTGTCGTTTTGTACAAACTTCAGCAGTACAGTTACAGTTAATTACAGTTATTTGCATTCACAATCAGTAGCCCCCGGTTTCTTTGTTCTCTTCTATGGACTGAACAATAACACAAACTTCCGTGCTAATGGAGCTTCTTTGCTGGAACAGTGACATGAATGACATGACGCCTCAATGAGCTGATTTTTTTGGAAAAGTACTGGGTCCGGGTCATGAATGTCACCATATCCAGATTTATATTAGAATAAACTCTGACCATGATTGGTTTCCATTTTTTCTGCTGTGAAAGTGGTGTCAACAAAATGTTGTGCTGTGTTGCAGTACAGGGACAAATGTACTCAAAGTATTTGTTTTTATATATTTTATATATAAATAAAGTATATTTTTTTTCAACAAAAAATGTGCATTCTAAACACTTTTTGATAACAATAAAATAAAAAAAATAAAATAAAAACTTGCAATCTAGAGTAGGGGTCTCCAAACTTTCTAAACAAAGGCCAGTTTACTGTCCTCCGGATTGTGGCCAGTGAGTAGAAAATGCCCCAGCGTGGGAATAAACAATAGACTTGTGCACGGTGGAAAATGTTGTTTTTGTTTCGTTTTCATTCATAAAATACATCATATTATATTCGTTATGTTACGATAATTTGTTTTCGAATAATTCGTTATTTATGTATATATATTTGTGATAACGAATCGTAATTCGGAAAGGTATTTGTTTAATAAATACTTTAACACACACACACACAATGACAATGTCTCTTCTGCTGCTTCTCAAAACTAATAACCTCTGCTCAAATGCAATACAACACCCTTCTCAGGAATTGTCAGAAACCATGAAATCAGACTGAGGCAGAAGTACAGTTAAATGACACCTGTTTAATAATAAAAGTAAAAAGAACAAACGTAGTCAAAACATAGCCAAAGTTCAGTAACTGGAATGGATAGTCAGTCAAGCCAGAAATCAGGAATCACAGTAGTGGAACAGCAAGCAGGATCTGGAGCCAGAAGGGATGTCAGCAAAGCCAGTCTTTAAACAGGAATGCAGGAGATCGTTTCTTGTGATGTGGCCAAGGCGAAGGCAGAGCTCCTCTGGACTGGACGGCTTAAGTAGGCAGGACTGACGAGCAGGACCATCAACAGCTGAGTAACTGTTGAGAGAGATGGGAGCTGGCAATTAGCCGACAGCTGAGCGGCCAGCTCAGAGAAGGAAGGGCTGACCTCAGCCCTGACAGGAATGGACTTTGACCAGTGCTTGTGCTTTGTCACTGCTGCTGGTACCAGGAGGAACCTGAAGTTTATAGCTTGAATCCATTAGCACACAATGATAATATCTCTTCTGCTGCTGCTCAAAACTCATCTCCTCTCCTCAAATACATTACCCTTCTCACTCAGTTCTCAGGAATGCACTTTGCCAGGATAAGTAATCCAACCTCCAGCACAAAATAAATCAGCTGATTGGGCTGTAAGATTTACTCCGAGTCAACCTGCTGTTTCATTAGACCTTTAACGAATTAACGAATCATGCTGAATTCAATCGTTATTTCAGTTATAATTTCTTTTGTATTAGTTGAAATTTGTTGTTTTTTTCTTCGAACTTTCGGCTGCAAATTTCGGACGAATTTCGATTTGCTACAAAACGCATTGCACATGTCTAATAAACAATGCTCCATCATTGGTATTAGTGAGAATAATATTGCCTCATTGTTGGTATCAGGGGAAAATATAGTGCCCCATCATTGGTGTCAGTGGGAGGAATGTTGCCCCATTGTTGATGTCAGTGGGAGAAATAGTGACCCATGGACAGTATCAGTTGGAAGAATAGTACCCCTTCATTAGTGTCAGTGGGAGGAATAGTGCCATGCCATTGGTGTCAGTGGGAGATATAGTGCCCCATAATTGGTATCCGGAAAAGGAATAGTGTCCCATCATTTGTATCAGGAAAAGTAATAGTGCCCCGTCATTGGTGTCAGTGGGAGGAATAGTGACCCAACATTGGTGTCAGTGGGAAGAATAGTGCCCTGCCGTTGGTGTCAGTAGGAGGTATAGTGCCCCAAGGGTTGGATAAAGGCTAACAAAGAGCCACATCCAGCCCCAGGGCCACAGTTTGGAGAACTCTGAACTAGATGTAGAAGCTTTGCCCCCACAATGTTCCATGCTTTCAGGGGACTTCTTATCTTCAGAGGAGACAAACCCTAACTGTCATCCTAAATCTTAAAGAGACCCTGACTCCAACCTAAAAAAAGATGCAAAGTAAAAACTCTGAAAAAAATCTAGCATTTTAAATGCTTACTTGCAGTGATTTTCCTTTCCATAAATTATTTTTTATTACACTTGCAATATGCTTTTGAACTTGCTGATTTGACTATTCCAGGAAGAGTCAATTTACTAGCACAGCCCCTCCCCTCCTTGCATGTCATAGCCCTTCCCTGTTCTGGGAGTGTTCGGTTATTTTCTGTGCTGGCCCAGCTCCTCCACCCCTCCCTTCAGCTTTCTACATACGTAATCTTTTGTGAGGAGCGAAGGGGAATAGTTTAATGACAGCTCTGAGTCTGCTGGGTCTGCTGACATCACATCCAAGATGGTAGTGCCCAGCAGCAGTCTCAGGGCTTTTGAATGTCTTCACAATGGATACTTTTACAGGTAAGTAACATGCATAAAGTATGTTAAATGCACATATAATCTTGAAAGTTTTTTTCTGAAATGAATGGTCCAGAGATGGGGTCACTTTAACCTAACTGTTAAAGTAGCCAAATTTTTAATGAGGTTTAGTCAGTGGCGGCTGGTGTATTTTTGTTTGGGGGGGGGGGGGCGGCAAACAACCGAACCCCCCCACCCCCTGCTGTCCGCTGGTCAGTCCACCAGCACTTACCCCATCTAGGCGGCGGGGATCGGGCATCCATGGAGCGGCTGTGGGGATCAGGCATCCAGGCATCAGCCTGTCCTTTCAGCCAGTTGGGTGACGGGTATCAGACCTGCTTCCCGATTGGCAGGGAGGAGGATCAGCTGGGTGGGCTCTGGGCGCATCCTCAGCATTCCGAGCCCACCCTATTTAGAAGCCTTTTAGAGCATATGGCTCTAATCAGGTGCTTAAAAAAAAAAACCATGGCCACTGTAATTCATGCACCCGGTGCCCTGAAAGGGGCCAGATGCATGAATAGGGGGCGGCCGCGACGGCCATTGATAGATTCATGCTATGCATGAACCTATTCATTGCTGTAGGATAGCAACATGGTCTAACGTCATATTTTTGGTATTATCCAGAGTTTGAATTGGATCTGTCATAAATCCATTACATATCTGGGGTTGTCTATTTACTGACATGCCCATGTGGGTGCTTTTATGTGGGCAAAACAAAACTTGAACTCCACCTGCGGATGGGTAGACATATAACAAGCATGCGCACCTGCAACCCTGACCTACCCCTGGGGCGACACGCCCGGGAGGTACATCAGGGAAAATTTCCAAAAATGTAATTTTTGGTACTGGACCGGGTACACCCTAGTAGTAGGGGGGGGGGTGACTGGGACAAAATTATACTACAAAAGGAGACCAGGTGGATAGTGGCCTTACAAGCCACATCACCACCGGGCCTAAACGATTGCATTAGTTATCGACCGTTTCTGGAGGGGTTTACATCGGGAGTTTGGGAGGGTCAGGGATCATTTTATTTTTCCCCCTCCCCTCCCTTCCCTCAGTAACTGTTCTAGTTTTTTTAGTCTGCACCCTGGTAGGTTTTCATTTGTAAAATCATAGCATTTCTCAATGTGTAGGTTAGACAACTCAGAGCTGAACAGGATTGTAACGATAATGCAACGGCCCCATGAACATGCCCATTCCAGAACCCATATGTACCTACAGTTGTATTCTCGCAGGATGTACGATTGTTTAATATTATGACCAGTTAAGTGTATTACAGTTATACATGAGTTATTACCAATAACAAATGTACACTGACCTTTATCACCTATTCCTGTCTACGATATAATTGTGCTAGTATCTGCATTTCAGGAAACGGATCCAGCCTATGGGTGTTTCCATATAAATGTATTTGCAGCTACGCGGCTAATTGTCCACTAGATGGCACTCTACCACTCGCGCACTCTTTTGTTGCATTATCATATTGGCATCTGCATTCTTGGTAATTTTGATATTCCAATGCCTTTTTTCTTTTCTAGTTACTTTCTTTATTTGTTTTTCATATTTCATGTCATATGTTTTTCTCTTTTTTGCTTTTCAGTGGCATTCACACTGATTGTCCATGCTTCAGTTTTCTCCCTAGTAGCTGCTTTTTTCTCTTTCCCTCTAGTAGGGTTTACTTCACACACCCCCTATTGACGCAGCGGCTTAGTTCCGACGGCCCCGAAGGGGGTGGAGATGTGATCACATAGATCTCTATGGAAACCCAAGGGAAGTGACGTAGGCACGTACCGGCGGAGATCCCTTGTGTACCTTAATCGCCGCTGGGTTGCCTTGGACGCATGCGCCGGCGTCATACGCCGGCACTATATATATATATATAGCCAGCTGATCTGCCATTTCTGTCCAGGCACTCATCCAGGCACCATGCGCTATACGGCGAACAGCTTAAGCCACAGGTAGGCTCTATTCACTTGGGGTACACACGCTTTCCTATCTTGCTTCATTACATTTATTGCTTATCCCTTACATTTGTACACATATAGGACCCGTCTGTAGTGGGACATTTGGACATTCATTCCTGGGCTATTTAGCCTATACCAATGGTTTCAGCAACCTGGCTGTCCCACTTTTCCAGACGTTAAGTATATGGACATATGCCATACAATAGGTATATATTTTCCTTTATTCCTTCCCACTAGTGAATGTTAAGGATCACTCTTCACTTGCGGTCTTGTTTGGGGCTTATACCCCAGAGGGGATCTTCATTCACTGATAGTTTCCTCCCCTCTTGTTCATCACGTGGTTTTTCTTTCTCTTGTGTACTCTTGGTTTCCTCGGTGATCTCTTGCATACCCAATGCACTTATTTCACTCTGCTTTACCCACAGCCTTTTTTGCATTTGTTTCTTTTGTTTTGTGATTTCCGGTTGGGCTACAGAAATACATCTATTAAGTCCTTCTCTACACGATATAACAATCTGGTTGGATAGAGATCTTGAATTTTCCAATTTTTCTTATTATGCAGATGTCCCAGATATTATGCACCTTAAGATTGTGCCCCACACATATAATATTCTCAACCTGTGCATTCTATAATACCATTTTGGAATTTTCGGTCCTGAGTGCCGGCTCACATGGAATCATCACACTGGGTATGTTCATGGGCCGTTTTTGCATTTTCTGTTTATTTCCTTGCTGATTAATACCCTTCACATATAGGCCTATGTACCTTTTATGCTTGTATATTTTTGATCCAACTACAGCCCTCTGGACCACTCCTTTTGTTCTCTTTGTATGTATTGTTTGACATATTTACGCTCTGCATGTATGTGCTCTCTGACATATCTTTTTGTAATTCTAGAATATATTTGAATGCTAAAAATTGTTTGAACCCCTGGCCCCTGATGAAGGTATTTGAACATCTCATACCGGAAACGCGTCGGGCATCTGGGCATTCATACTTCATACTACTATGTATATAGCATTTTAATGACATTCCATGTAATTTATGTTGTGCATCTTTGTCATTTGTGGATTTGATATGTTTTTCATCATTAAAGTTTCTATTTTATGGATTTCTTTGAGTGGGTGGTCTATTCGAAGTCCCAATTGAGGGGGTTTCCACTTTTTTGTTCTCATATCTGTTTCCTATTCCCAAAGATCACCCAGGCTAATCCTTGCAATTCCATGGTTTTAAAAGGGTTTCTGTCTGGTTGATACAACCAAGCATTTGCTTTCCTGGGGGTGGTCTGGAATGTCGTTTCTCAGCTCTTGGCTCCGGACCGTCTATTGCTTTAAGGACAAAGATCAAAGGATCAACCGCCACTTATGGATTTATGGAGAAACGCTGCCCCCTAGTGGACAATACAGCATGCTTCCTGAAGAATGGACAGATATTAGAAGGACTACCTCTTGGCAATACCTCATTGGATAGGAGGAAGGTGGGGGTGGTTACGAATGGGTGTGAATGTTTGAGTAAAAAGGGCACACAGAAGGGTAATAGTCCCTTTTCCCTTTGGATCCTTGCTGGGGCCTAAGCCTCATGGCTTATGGCCCTCTCTTGGTCATCTGAGCTCAGCTGGAAGAAACAAGTCTCCTGGAGAGCCTTGTGATAAGTATCTTTGATTCTTGTATTTGATATTCTGATATGATGTGTATTGTTGGTAAATGTTTGTAATATCTATTTAGTATTTTGTGTTAGCGTTTTCCTATTCTCTTAAGAAACAAATAAGATTTTGTTTTATTGAGCCGTGTGCTTGGTTTTCAAAGCTAACCTTGTATTATTGTGATATTAACAGTAACATGTGCTCAGAGTTTTATTAGACTAGCTAACTAGGGGAATAGACAAGTTAATACATAGGTACAATAATATTTTTTGTACCAATTATTTCAATTGCATATAGGGGGTGGCGAGGAGAGAGGGGGCGATGGACTGCCCCTGGGTTTAGCATTTTTCTCAGATTTTAAATGTTAACTTTGTTCCAGTTGAGATGATATTTCCCCCATAGGGGAGATTTCCTGTCCTGTATGACACCCATCACCTGGTCAGGAAGTAAAGTTCCTCAAGTAAAACACTATACTCTCCTTTCCTGAAATCTTTCCTGGTCTTCTTCTGGGTTTGGATCCTGATCTAGCCATCAGCTCCTGTGTGCATGCATGTTTATTCATTCCAGCACCAGGTATGCTGAGAATGTACGCAGGACTGCGAACAGGCAGATAAGTTTGTCTCATTGCAGAATATAGTATTCCTGCCTGCTCACATTTTTTTGCTTTTTCAGTATACTTCCTCTTTAATTTTTCTCATTGTATAGAAATTCTATATCCAAAACAGTAAATAATGTTTAAACAGCAAACATCCACTTTCCCTCAGTCCTCATGAATCTGTTAAAATAAAAAGGTCATAGACCCTTCAGCTGCTGCTATTAAGTGAATCAGGAGGTAAAAAATATGTCTACACACCCTAAGGAGACATAGGCATCAGCAGCGCTAAACTCTTGTATCAATCCCAGAAAGATATTAATTTTAAACACATAATAATATATAAATCCAGCACAATGTCCTCATTATAAACAAGAATAAAAAAGTAGAAAAAAAAGAATAAAAAAGTAGAAAAAAGTCCCTGTAGAGTAATCAGCTGTAACAAAATAACCATACCTCCCAACTGTCCCTGATTTCGAGGGACAGTCCCTGATTTGGAGCAATGTCCCCCTGTCCCTCTTTTCTTCTCATTTGTCCCTCATTTTGGTCTGATCTATATAAGTGTATAAAATGCACCTTTTATCTTTCAAAAAGTGTTTCCCAGTGTTAAACCTTTCATCCAATTTCTAAATTGCTGCATTTATACATTTTAAAAGCCAATATAAAGGAATCGTAGTGGTAAAAAAAAGTCCTTGTGGATTTAATTACCGTAACCTTTTTTTTTGGTTAACTCTCCTTTAAGGGGATGTGGCAGGGGGCGTGTCCTATGCCTACATATATTTGTTAGTAGGTGTCCCTCATTCCCATAACAAAATGTTGGGAGGTATGAAATAACCAACAGTGCGTAGGGGAATGTTGAAAAAATTGTAATTATAATTAATTCCTACTAGTCCCACTGCTCTGAGAGGTAATAAATACCCGGAATTGTTACAATGACACATTACATAGCATGCTGAACTTAACTTGGAGAAATACATTAAATGACTGGTTCACTTTAACACGTATGCACAACAATGGACAAGTGACAACCCTTAAATTTCACATCACATTCCAATATGCTGATAAACTGTAATATAGAGCATACAGTGGAATCCTCGCCAAGATCTTTCTGTTCATAGATATTTGCAATGCAATAAAAGTCACGCTCCGCTACCAGAAATGGCGCACAAACAAGCTGTTTATTGATTTTTCCTCCCAGATCAGGATCAATATCCCAGACACAAGACTAATTCAGGGCCAGAACGAAGACGAATGGGGCTTATAACTTCGAATGCAAATAAATTGTTCAATCATTTCAACATTATTGAATTTAGCCTCCGGCGTTTCTGAGGAAAGCTGCCTAACGCCAGAGATGAAAGTGAACCTGTTGATGACTCAACTGAGCTTGTACAGTCTTTGCAGCACTTGCCACAGGGCACTTTTGAGAAAATTAACCTCTATTATGACCACCGATGCAGTAAACATTACCACGCATTGCAGCATTTAAAACTGAAATAAACACCAATTAATGCAGTTATCTATTAATTAAAAAATGAAGTGTATTTTTTTTTTAATTAACTAGTGTAAGTACCTAATCTTCTGTATAGGGAGGGGCAGCATTAGGGGCCAATGAGGTATGCTGAATGCACATACTGGCAAGAACCACGCTGGTAAGAGAAGAGAGGAGAATTAAAAGATGGATGTGCTCATTAATCTGCTGTTTTCTTTTCTGTTTCTGAAAAAATAGGTTTTAGATAACCAGTACAAAAAGTTAAATATCAAACATATGGGAGTACATATCCTGACGCAGAAAAGAGTAAAAATCCAGAACAAGGTTGTCTCGGCATTAATAATTTATATCTTTATTTAATCCATCAAACCATAAAAAGGAATCTATTCCTAAAAAGTTTCAGCCTTTTACATAGGCCTTAGCCTTAGTCTTAGTCAATAATAATTTATGACTAAGGCTTATGTAGGAGGCTGAAACATGTCAATTTAAAGGAATTGATTATTTTTTATGGTTTGATTGATTAAATAAAGATCTCTATTTTTAATGCCAAGACACCCTGGTGCCGAACTCCGGACATCCAGTACTACGTGAGTCACAGATGTCTTGATCTCATCCTCTCTATCCTTATGGGATTTTGGGGTTGTTGCACTTCCTTTGTTGCTCTGGATATTCTGACATAGGGTACAAAATAGAAATCAGGGTGCAAGTGCATTGAGGTGTCACCATGATTAGAACGTGTAAGGCCCCTGTCACAAAATAAGTGTTAGATAAAGCTATCAGGAAGGTGGGGTTCAATGTATTTTTCACCTAGGATAGAGCAATCCTTTTAAAACTTTTAGTACTATAGCTGGTTTAGCTCCTATCACCAAAGTGCCACTCGAGCCTTTTTTAAGGCAAGAAAAATGCGTACTGCAAAGAGGAGCTGAGGAAAGAAAGTTTGCAGAGGAGAATTGGGGAGAAGGAGGCAAGGAAGGAATGGGATTAGGATAAAGGGTTGGAGTTGGGTCGGTGCAGACACCTACACACGAGGTGACACTTTAACCCTTGGTCCAAGGAGGGTTAAATCATCCATAGGGAATTGCTGAAATCTCCTCTAGAATATTGAGAGATCCACAGATTCCAGAACTTTTAAAAATGTTTGATTTTATCATTAGGATGGCTGACAGATACCATGACATCTTTTGTTTCACTTGTGTAATGGTTTGGGTTCCAGACCACCAAGCTCTAGCTAAGATCTGTTTGGCAGCAGTGAAGATAAAATTCAAAAGCTTAAATTGCATTTAGATGCTTAAAGATTCAGTAGAATACCGAAATACATGGGCCTGTTGGTTACATTTCAAAGACTCCTCGAAATATCAGGAACTTCTCCGCAACTCATAACCACACCACACGATAACTGTGTAGTAACGCATCTCTTATGTTAACCTTTTCATGCTGTAGGTACTCTACCCACCATACCTACCCACACACTTTCTTCATCATTCCATCTTCAACTCCCCCCTTTCATAATCCTGAAGAAGAGCTACCTGATTACTCACTAGCTGCTAACACATGTTTGCTATCTGACAAATGCTTGGTCCTCACCTATGGGGCCAAATTCTAGACTCTCTACAATCGCATCCTCCTCTTAAATCCACATGAAAATTCCAGCTCCTTAATGGAAATAAGATATACAAAACCATATACTAGGCATAGGGGGCAAGTATCTATCTCAGAGTAGATCAACACTGTTGACTCAACATGAGACGATCACGCGGCCTCCTCCCTCGCACAGTATGATCCCGTTAGGGGTGCCTGGGATGAAGGCAGGCTCATCTTGATCTACTTGCTCAAAATGAATAGACCCTCCAAAAGTGAACCTACGGATTCTCAAAACTGTTTAGATTCTTTTATACGACATTTTATAACCATTTAGTCTGTTACATCCATTCAATGATTACTACGTTTAATAATTGGCTAATGTTATGTAATAATATGATTTTGAGCTTATATGACTTCATGTTCCGATTGCATCGGTTTTCATTTCTGTCATGATTTACTGTTACTATTTCAAATATATTAATAAAACTATATGAAACAAAAAAATAAACGGGCCAGTAGCCAATAAAAAAAAAAAAAAAGATTTAGTAGAGCTTTATAAGTATTCTTTGGAATACTAGAGCCTAGAACAGTATAAATTAGCTGATGGACCCTGGTCCAGAATTTTTTTTTCTAGGACATTCCCACCAGATATGTAAAAATTTGCCAGCTGCTTCACAACCCCGAAAACAATTGCCTAAGGTGCCCTGGACAAGTTTGGCCAGTCTATATGGTAACATGTACTACCTAAACAATATTTTATAATTGGCCCTGTTAAATGGCGAGTTCAACAATCCATACACAATTGACTCCCAAATCGGGGCCCACTCTTGCAGCTCCAGGGAACCACCCAGATCTTTTTCCCATTAGGAAACATAAGGCATAGGGCACACCAGGTTGCTTTCATAAAGAAAGCTACAGATTTAAGATATTATACCTTTAGAAAGAGGATCTTGCAAACATACAGTATGTGTTAAAAGGAAGTTAGAGTTGGAGGCGAATGTGTGTGTGTGTTTCTTTTTTAACTGTCCAATCACGTGCTGGGGGTGGGTAAGTGACCAGCAGTAGTACTTAACTGCAGATGATAAAAGTGAGGTCTCCAAAATAACAGGGCTTTGTAAATCTCAGGAATGGATGGACAGAAATACAAATCCATATGGCAAGTAAAATTGTACTATCATAGGACCAGGTGTAGCATAGCATTAACCCCTTCTTGGTCAGCTTGGGTGATCCATGTAGAACACTGTAGTTCGTTTTCATGGGCAGCTCAGAGCTCCTGTCACTGGCAGGGTGGAACACCAAGACATCGCTCCTTCTGGGACACCATGGGCCAGGACCTCCCTTGCCCACCTGGAATCTGGGCCCACCATCCAGCTATGCTTGCCAGCTATAGTCTCCACTTATCTCTGAGCACAAGTTCCTACTCAGACATAGTCCCATAGTGGTACAGAACAAGAATCTACACCAGGCTTCTTTAGAAAGGGTGAGAACTTTTTTGAAGAACAGTGACAAAACAGTCTTTCATACAGGATAATGACAGCACATTACAAAGGTTAAAAGGTACTTATTGAGTGGGGTGAGAGACTTGTGCCCATGCATAAGGTATAACCATGTCTTGGCATTCTTCAATGCAAAGGAGGGTGCATGCTAAGCTGGCACTCAACTACAAATGTTTTTTCTTTTTTCTTGTATATATAGTGAAAAATAAAAAAAGCCCAGTGCTTAATTAAATAACACCACGAGAAAGCTCTATTTGTTTCTAAAAAAATATATATAAAATTCATTTGGGTACAGTGTTGCATGACAAGGTATTTGTCAATCAAACTTTCACAGCACTGAAAATTTAAAATGGCCTGGCAAGGAAGGGGTAATACCTACTTCTTTGTCCTAGAGGAGCACACCACAAGGATACGAAAAAAGAAACCTTTCCCAGGAGAAATATTCACTTTAATACTGAGCCTTTAAAAATGTTTATTGGCACTGGTCCCAAATGGTGTACACTGATCTATTTGCTATTAGAACAACTGATTACATTTGGGTTTACCTTTGCTGTATTGCTGCTGCCTGTCTAATTTTATTATGCAGTTTTCCTGTGTACAGTATAAAAGTAAATATTTTTGTTGACCAAGCCACTTAAATTCCTCTGTAGATGTATGACCTTTAATGAAAACGAATAAAGTAAGGTCTCGGTTAAATACGCCACATCCTCTAAAGCTGCCTTCATTAGCTTCCTTAGAACCATCACTGCGAAGTGCAAGCACGCTATTTAAAAAGCTATAAACTAGGAAATGCGTTTGAAGTACTTGAGCGCTGCTATGTGTATAAATAAAAAATTCCCACTATCCTTAATTGTGAACAGCTGCGACCATTGATTAGTGATCTCACACTAAATTATAAATGATAATAGTAAATAAATGGTGCGATCATTCTAATTATTTTGTCCTCTGTTAAAACCAACAAAAAAACAACAAAAAATATCATGAATAAGGAACAGTAACAAATTCCGCCAAACGTCCTTCTTATGCACCTATATACTTTTTGACCATAATCAGTACTAAACATAAACTACTAAACAAAATGTATTAATATTAAAAAAAAAACAATTAAATAATAAATATCCATATAGTGATTAATAACACTCCAATTGTGTAAACAGGTGTTTCATCTGCATACAGTTTACCCCTGTTCCAATCCATGCCCAACATCGTGATCTGTTCGTGGAAATATATATAAACCTCCACCAGCCACCTTGATGCGAATTGGCCGCTCACCTTGGGGAATGACCAGATTTGGTCAAATAGGGCCTTTTTTGTTGTTATAAATGATGCTCTGATCCTGTATCTGTCCATCTCATGTAATCCGTCACGCCACCAATCTCCTGGTAAGGTACTAGCTAGATGCACTCCTAGCATTTCCCATTTTCTTAAAGAAGAACTTCATAAAAACCAGCAACCCCTACATCAGATGACACGGCGTAGACTCCCTGCAGCTACAACACGTCATCCTCTCTGAGGTCTCACTCTGCTCTTCTGGTAACAACTTGTTTAACCTTAGGTCCTTGACAAGGACACATGACAACAATTTAAAGCGGAACTCCAGGCTCCTTCATAAAAAATAAAAAATCAGCAGCTACAAATTCTGTAGCTGCTGACTTTTAATATTAGGTCACTTACCTGTCCAGGGATCCCGCGATGTCAGAACCCCGGGCCGATTTTTCCATCGGCTCTCGGGTGCAGCCACCGCCATTGCTTGTAAGGTAAACCAGTAGTAAAGCCTTGTGGTTTCACAGCCGGTTCCCTACTTTGCATGCACAAAGCGGCGATTGAGGGAAGGAGGAGGGGGCCGAACTTCCAGGTGATCTCTTCCACAGCGAGATCACCCGGAAGTGGGAGCGGGTTCCTGTCAAAATCAGGTACCCACTCCCTCCCAAAAGGTGCCAAATGTGGCACCGGAGGGGAGGATGAGGCAAATAAGCAGAGCTTCCCCTTTTGGGTGGAGCTCCGCTTTAAGGTTGGAGGAAAAGAGGTCTAAACTGAACTGGACAGGTAAGTATCAAGCTGTGTGTTTCACAAGATGCTTTCCTTTCCAAATGTTTTTCAGGGACAACAGGTCTCCTTAAGGTATCTATTTTGCACTATTTTGATCTACTTCTATAGTAAATGAATTTGGTTGTTTTTTTCCTCTGAAGTGTGGTTATTTCATTAGAGATATGTTCTCATTAAATTAATATTCCTATTTCTCTCTCCAGTGTTCAGTAGAAGACAAGAACACAGCAGCATTGTCCTTCCTGTCATCTTTGGCATCATATGTTTAGTGGGCATCATTGGTAACTGCATTGTAATCTACACCATCCACAAAAAGCCTAAAGGGAATCACAACATCGCAGATATCTTCATAGTTAGCCTGTCGGTAACTGATCTCCTCTTCCTCCTTGGCATGCCCTTCTTAATCCACCAGTTGTTGGGAAATGGAGTCTGGCATTTCGGTGGCACCATGTGCACCATGATCACTGCTCTTGATGCCAACAGCCAGTTTGCAAGCACCTACATCCTCACTGCCATGTCCGTTGACCGCTATCTGGCCACGGTGCACCCTATACGCTCTTCCTATGTGAGGACCACTTGCGCAGCGGCCATGGTTATCCTACTGTTGTGTCTGTGTTCCCTTATTACTATCATCCCAGTCTTCATGTACACTCAACTCATCGAGCTTCCTGATGGCAATGCTGGATGTGGCATAATCTTGCCCAACTTATCTATCGACATATATTGGTACACCCTCTACCAGTTCTTTTTGGCGTTCGTCATCCCACTGCTCATTATCTGTGTGGTCTATATCAAGATCCAGAAGCACATCTCCTGCATGGTGGTCCCTCTGCCACAAAGGAACTTCCGTGTGAGGTCCAAGAAGATTACCAGAACATCTGTAACAATCTGTTCGGCCTTCTTCATTTGCTGGGCACCTTATTACATTCTTCAGCTGGTGCACCTCAAAGTTGAGCATCCAACGGTGGTGTTCCTCTATGCCTACAATGTGGCCATCAGCCTTGGGTATGCCAACAGCTGCATAAACCCTTTCATTTACATTGTGTTGAGTGACACATTCAAAAGACATTTGATCAAGGCTGTGTGCCCGGGACAACAGTTAAGAAGGAACGAACGGCATGCCACTAGTGAGGTCAGCCCATCTGTTAGAATATGCTCCGTTCCAACTCAGGAGACCTCCTTAAGTATGATGTACTCTCACAACATAGACAATTTTATCTCTCTCTCTGTTTCAGTTCCATGAATGTAAAGCAGCTGCTGAAAGATCATGATGAGATATCATATCTTAAAAACAGCATATGCTGCTTCTATATCTGGACCTCAGGTGGAGCACTTTTAATTTCAAAAGATATGAAATTCATCCTGTTGGAATCTGGAAGCTTCATTTTTACTGGGTTCTGAGAATGAGTGGCACAGCAACAAGATTAACAGAAGTTAAAAAGGCTACCTGAGCTGCGGCAATGGGATGGCAAGCCAGCTTTCACTTTGATCTAAGGATAATTGTCACTTTCTCTTTTCATGGCACAGATAAAACCATCATTCTGACATCTTTGTCATGCTAACATGGTACTCTGCCCTGACTTAGTATGAATACTTGTGATTATTCATAATGTGGAGGTATTACAGGTTGCAGGCCCAAAGGAGCTCAACTGTACCCTGGCACAGTACAGTCAACAAAGTTCTGCAAAGCTAGCACACCAACACCTATTACTTAAATATAAAAATGTCAAGCATCTGCGGCCTAAAGGACCAAAGAATAACTAATGCATTGCTTAATTTTTATACTGGCTGGTAATTTACTTGTTGTTTTCATTTGCTACAGTGTCAACGCTCATGCTCATTGATGGTCAACTGATTGGATATATAGATTATCAAGTTCAGTTTCTGACGTCGCCAAAGGGCCACGCATTGCACTTTGTGTATGTAATACTATAAAAAAACTCAAAGACTTCAAACTTAGTACCTGATGGTAAAAGATACAAGAATGATTGGAGACGGGACTATCTGCAGGACACAGTCAGAGACTATAAACATTATACAAGAGATTGCTAGAAATCACTGCCACTACAGCCCATTTAGAAGTCAACACTCACATTTCTGCTCCCTACATCCCCCAGAAATATAATGTCCACACATTTGATGTTCCCCATACAAAAATCTGAGAAAAAGAGCACAAAAGAAAGAGAATGTAAAAGAACTGAACCCAACAATGAAACTAGCAGGAAACCAGTTGAATGAATAATCTTCAGATTCACTTGCAGTTCTGGTTCTGGCTGTACCATGCTAAAGTGCATCAGTTTTGGTGGTTCAGGTACTGTGGTCTCTTGCAGCAGTCCTTGTAATACACATATAGTGCTACAGAAAGGACTTTCCCTGATTTCCTATTTAGCGTTGCAAGATGTTCCTTATGTCATGGGTCAGAAGACAGAGAACCACACATACCCAGGAACAGTCCAGTTCAGTTTTGCTTCTATTGTTGCAGGTCACATGCTGATCAGGTCTGAGTAGACATTTCGGCAGGGGACAAGGACTGCACAACAAATAGCAAAAGACCGCAGGTTGTGCATCGAGGTTCTACATGTATAGAATGGTAAATCTATGTGATCATTCTACAGATAACTGCACAAAATGTAGACAGCTCTACTCAGACTGTTATGACAACGAACCATTTCCATTATTAACTGTCCTTCAAATGTCTGTACGGGCACAATGGAACAAGATATGAAGTAAATAATATTCTACAAAGCTTGATTTATTCTTTGAATTGCCTTCAATGTGTCAGCTTGATACAATGTATAATTATATTATACAGTATACTATTTTTATTACTTAAACCGTCACTAAACACACGTCTTAAACAAACGATCAATAAATGGTGTATTACATGCTGTACATACTCACTCAGTCAATATAAGATTCATTTTCTGTATTCTGCACAAAACCTTGTTGATACTGCTGCTCTCTATCTCCCCCTTCTGTTCATGTCCCCAATTAAGCTAGGGATTTTGCAGCTATGGTGGCAACTCTGCACATACTCAGTTTTCAGTAAGTTTGTATGCTGAGCATTTCCTCCCTTTCAGATTTGAGAATCCCATGTGACTATAGAGTCACACATGTGGATGTATACACAGTGGTAAATGACAGGCTAGTCCATCCCTCCTCCTCCATGACCACTAACCAGCTAAACACAATGGGGGCGGGATATTACATGTAGATTAATGGTGGCTTCACCTCCCTGTTATTCTAAGACACAGGCTGGAGGGGCGTGACACAGCCTGTGACTGGCAGAAATCCGCTCACACCATGTTATTTCCACAAAATAATAAAGATTTGATTTCAAATACTTATTTGTATGACAATTTAAAACAGTTTATTGATTTTATTTATTTGTACTCTGTATTCCAAAGGCTGTTTTTTTTTTTTTTTTAACATGTGACCAGCAGAGGACTAGAAGCTTCTTCTGCTTAGGTTTCCTTGCAGGCAGGCTGGGAAAGATCTGGGTCATGTGACAGCTGTATATTGATTAAAAAAAGGTACTTAGATGTTTTTTTGTTTTTTTTTTATTTCTTAAAATAATTACAGTGCCATCATCCATATACAGAAATAGAAGGGGCAATGTAAATTAAACAGTGTGTATTTAGTATCACTTTAGGTAATTAAACAAATAAAATCCGAATGGCTGGTGGGGGTGGTCAGCATGTAGCTCACCTGCTTTGCTGATACCAGACCACATACCCTTTTAGCAAAGTGTGATACTTTGAGAGGGGTTTGCCCAAAAAAAAAAAAAAAAGGGGGGGACCTTTTGCCTAAAACACTGGTGTCCAATGAAGACTGTACTCAGGGCCGTCTTTAATACTGATTGGACCCTGGCCAACCGTTTTCTTGGACCCTCCCGAATCCACTTATCAACTATTTGCGGGCTCAAGGGGCAGCTGCTTTGGGCCCCACAACAATGACTGGGCCCGGGTAGCTGCCCCTTTTGCCCTGACTGTACTACCCCCTTTAACAATACAGCATGACACAGGCACACTTAATGGCAAAGATAATACAATTAAAATATAATTAAAACACATACATTGCACTTATAAAGAATCCTGAGCCCACAGGCACAAACTGTCACTTAGACCTGGCCAGGAAAAGTGTAGAAGATGATAGAAGAACCTTATCTGAGGCAAAAGTTAGCATTTCAATTTGGAAATTTGTGACCGGTCTAAACTACGTGGCATGTTCACCAATGCCAGGAGCCTGGCGGACAAGATGGTTGAATTAGAGATACTGTTGAGGATTTGGATTTTGTGGGAATTTCAGAGACCTGGTTTATTGATTGGCTGGCAACGATTCAAGGGTATTCCCTTTATTACAGGGATAGAGAGTGTAAAAAAGTTGGAGGGGTATGCCTATATATCGAGAATGATGTACAAGTGAATGTAAGAGATGACATCACGAAGGGAGCTAGGGAGGAGGTGGAATCCTTATGGGTAGAGCTCCAAAGGGATAATGCTAAGGGGAAAATAATACTGGGAGTATGCTATAGGCCCCCTAACCTGAGGGAGGAGGGGGAGATAGACCTCTTATCACAATTTGGACTAGCAGCAAGGATGGGAAGTTTTATCATAATGGGGGATTTTAATTATCCAGACATAGACTGGGCAGAGAGAACCACGCATTCATCTAAGGCTCGCCAGTTCCTAAATGTCTTGCAGGACAATTTCATGGGTCAGATGGTAGTCGCACCAACTAGAAACAAGGCGTTACTAGATCTACTGATTACCAACAATACAGACCCGATCACAGATGTGGAAATACGGGGCAATTTAGGAAACAGCGATCACGGGTCAATTGGCTTCAAGGGGAACACAAAGACACTGAATTTCAAAAGAGCCAACTTCCCTAAACTATGAACCTTGCTAAAAGATATAAATTGGGATAAAATCTTAGAAACAAAGAACGCGGAGTAGAGATGGGTTTGCTTTAAGAGCATAATAAATAAGGGCATTAGCCAGTGCATCCCATTGGGAAATAAACTTAAAAGAGCGAACAAAAGTCCTGGATGGCTTAACTCTAATGTAAAAATGCATATAAAAGCAAAGGAGAAGGCCTTCAAAAAATACAAGGCTGAGGGATCATCATCAGCATTCAGACTTTACACAGAATGCAACAAGATATGTAAGGGTGCAATTAGGGCGGCTAAGATAGAACACGAAAGACACATAGCGGAGGAGAGCAAAAAAAATCCCAAGAAATTCTTTAAGTATATAAACAGTAAATAAGGGAGGACAGACCATATTGGCCCCATAAAGAATGAGGAAGGACATCTGGTTACAAAGGATGGGGAGATGGCAAAGGTGAATTTCTTCTTCTCCTCAGTCTTCACGGGGGAATCGGTGGGCTTCAGTAACCAAAACTGCAGTGTTTGTCCTTATAACACATCACAGGAAGCACCCTCATGGCTAACAGAGGACAGAATTAGAAATAGACTTGGGATACTTAACATTAATAAATCACCAGGACCAGATGGCTTGCACCTGAGGGTACTTGGGGAACCCAGTCAAGTAATTGCCAGACCATTGTTCCTAATTTTTACTGACAGTCTGCTGACTGGAATGGTACCAGTTAATTGGAGAAAAGCCAATGTAGAACCAATATTTAAAAAAGGGCCAAAATACATCCCTGGGAATTACAGACCAGTTAGCCTAACATGAATAGTATGCAAGCTCTTGGAGGGGATGATAAGGGACTATATGCAAGATTTTAGTAATGAAAACAGTATCATTAGCAGTATTTAGCATGGATTCATGAAGAATCGTTCTTGCCAAACTAATCTATTAACCTTCTATGAGGAGATGAGCTGCCATCTAGATAAAGGAAGGCCCATAGACGTGGTGTATCTGGATTTTGCAAAAGCATTTGACACAGTTCCCCATAAACGTTTACTGTACAAAGTAAGGTCCGTTGGCATGGACCATAGGGTGAGTACATGGATTGAAAACTGGCTACAAGGACGAGTTCAGAGGGTGGTGATAAACGGGGAATACTCGGAATGGTCAGGGGTGGGAAGTGGGGTCCCCCAGGGTTCTGTGCTTGGACCAATCCTGTTTAATTTGTTCATAAATGATCTGGAGGATGGGATAAACAGCTCAATCTCTGTATTTGCGGACGACACTAAGCTAAGCAGGGCAATAACTTCTCCGCAGAATGTGGAAACCTTGTAAGAAGATTTGAACAAATTAATGGGGTGGGCAACTACATGGCAAATGAGGTTTAATGTAGAAAAATGTAAAATAATGCATTTAGGTGGCAAAAATATGAATGCAATCTACTCACTAGGGTGAATCTAGGATGGAAAAGGACATGGGGGTCCTAGTAGATGATAGGCTCAGCAATGGCATGCAATGCCAAGTTGCTGCTAACAAAGCAAACAGAATATTGGCATGCAATAAAAAGGGGATTAACTCCAGGGATAAAGCGATAATTCTCCCACTCTACAAGACTCTGGTCCGCCCTCACCTGGAGTATGATGTTCAGTTCTGGGCACCAGTCCTCAGGAAGGATGTACTGGAAATGGAGCGAGTACAAAGACGGGCAACAAAGCTAATAAAGGATCTGGAGGATATTAGTCATGAAGAAAGGTTGCAAGCACTGAACTTATTCTCTCTGGAGAAGAGACGCTTGAGAGGGGATATTATTTCAATTTACAAATACCATACTGGTGACCCCACAATAGGGATAAAACTTTTTCGCGAAAGGGAGTTTAATAAGACACGTGGCCACTCACTAAAATTAGAAGAAAAGAGGTTTAACCTTTACTGTAAGAGCAGCAAGGATGTGGAATTCCCTTCCACAGGCGGTGGTTTCAGCGGGGGGCATCGATAGTTTAAAAAAACTATTAGATAAGCACCTGAACAACCGCAACATACAGGGATATACAATGTAATACTGACATATAATCACACACATAGGTTGGACTTGATGGACTTGTGTCTTTTTTCGGCCTCACCTACTATGTAACTATGTAACTACTATGAAAGGAGCACTTTCAACATACCTCCTATGATCATCATGTCTCTGTGCAGGTCCACACCGCCACTGATGCATTTCAGGGCTGGAAGCAGGGCCTTTAGACAATGCAGATTCAGAGCTCACTATAGACAAACATCACATTTCCATTAGTGATTAAAAGGATTAGGCAGCTCATCCATCGAATTTGGATAAACATAGGTTGATGGAATGTCATTTTAATTGGGTGATTTTTGGCTAACTATTGTGTGAATATCCACTAATTTGGCATAGAGTGAATGCTCATCATCAGATTTGGGGAGAATCTTGGGCAAATATTAGGCAGTCTTTAATTAAAGTACTCCTACTAGTTAATATATTTTCTCAACAAAATTTCACATTAGATCCCCATTACAGCTGATAGGGGCCTCATTAACGGACTGCTAATAGATTGGGGGTAAAATGGAATATGTAATACCTTCCAGTCTTCATGTTGAACATTTGAACTAAAGGCAAATTTATTTATTTTTTGGGATAATGTAAGGGAGGGTTACAATCTATGTCAGATTTTTTTGCCATCTGTGTTCCACTGGAGAGATTTCCTTTCACTTCCTGTCCCATAGTCAAAAGAGGAAGTGAGTTGATCCCTGAAGATCCCTGGATACCACCATGGCTCACCAGAACTAGTGCCCCCAATGAAAGATTTCCTCTGTATTACTGTTCTGGGGACAACCCAAAATGTGGGATTTTCTTTCACTGTCGCTGATAACGGAAAACAGGACAAACAGAGTGAGTGAAAGTCTCTAACAGGGGCACAGACAGCAATGAACAATAAAAAAAACATAATAGAGGTTCTAATCCCTCTCTATTCTATTCTAACTACTTTTTAGGCTCCATTCCCACCTATGCAATTTGCTTCGGAACGTTTCTGCAGTGCTTTTTTTTTTACATTGATTTTAGTGCGTTTTTGCGGCAATTTGCGTTTTGTGTTTTTATGCTTTTTTGTTTTCTGGCAAATTTGTTGTTGGGCAGATTAAAAAACGCAAAATAGCGGTGAAAACGTACTACATGCTTTTCTGCAGCTTCTCTATTGAAGTCTATTGAACCAAAAAAGCAAAAAAAGCACCTTTTATAGCATTCACAAAAGTCCCTGATCCTTTCCAAAAATACAGAGGCACAAGAATGCATTGATGTGAACGTGTTCCATTAGGAACCCATGTTAAAAATAATGTCCTGCGTTTCTGGAAAAAAAAGCAAAAACCATGAAAATATGCACTAGTGTGAATTGAGCCTAATGCCTGCATGGCAAAAAAAAAATCACGGGGTGCTGCAGCTTGCATTGGATTGCTTAGACGAGAGGGCACTGATTTAAAATGTATTATATTGTATCAATTATATATTGTGTCAATATGAATTTTATCTTTTGCAGTTATATTGCATCGTGTACACTGAAACCACCTCTGCATATGTTTTGACATTTGAGCATTGTCAATGCAGGTGTCATGGAGTTGCTTGTGTCACGGAGGTCCGAATCACTTAATGTAACAGACCAACAGTCCATAGAAAGCCATTTGTACACTGTGAGAGGTTCTACTGTCCAAAAATGTATGTTAATATTTGAGATGTTAAACTGTTTTTATATGAATAAAAAGAGATTGTTGGTGAGTTACACCGTGGAAAAATATTTTTTGTGTAAGTTTATTAATGTTACTGTATTACTATATAATACTACTACTATTACTATGCAGGTTTGGACGATACTATCTATAATAAAATATACACAGTACAATGGTCTGGTTATCAGGACCCTACCCAACTACTAAATGAAAAATATAAAGTGAAAGACAAAAAAAACCAGAAAAATTTAAGAAAATTCTTATGTTATACCTTTCCCATGCCTTTTTTTTTTTTTTTAAATAGCTCTTTTACTTTAATTCATAACAGCAGTAGTAAAAACCATAGTATCTCCCATTCCTAACTGACGTTTCCATCTTATCAAGCCAGGATCAACCTATATCTAGTTGTAGTTAGTCAGACATTCAACAGGACGCTTCCAAGCCACTTCTTTAGATCTTATGAGTGTCAGGTAGATACCCCAACATTTACAGTATATCCACACAGGTAGAACAGATACCTTACCCCAATTACCTTGGAAAGGCAGATGTTATTGTCCAAGAACAGAATAGACGTGTGCACACTGAAATATTTTGTTTGGGAATTTCGGTTGTGTCCGAAAAATACATTTATTTAGTTACTCCCGAAATTCGTTTTTATTTAATTTAGTTAAAAAATGCATTAGTCCGAAAAGCCGAATTAATTAAGGTCAAAATCTGTCAATTGAAGGCTTATGGTGTCTGTCGGATGTTCTAAGAAGATTTGACGCAGCAGCTAAACTGTGCGACGCCGCGATCGTACATTTCCAATCGAATGCTCCGCCCACAAGCTATAGTAGAATTCTAATGTTGTTTGACTAGTAATAATTATTAATTATTATTACTAGTCAAACAACATTAGAATTCTTCTATAGCCTATGGGCGAAGCATTTGACCTTAAATGTCCACTTGCGGCGATCGTATGTTTTTAGCTGCTTAGTCAAAACTTCAAGTCTCTATAATATCAAATCTTTTCTCTCTATGTCGAATAATCTTGGACTAATAGAGTTAGGTTACGCACATTCAACCGCAGGTTCGATAGACACAGACCACTATTGTCACCGTCATGTTGAATCTTCTATCTATCTATATCGAACTGTTGTCGCAATGATACGAAAATATAATGGATACGAAAATAAAGCATTTTTTTTATTTCGGATCTTTCGGATTCTGCGCGTTCGTTATCGTTTGTTAAAACAAACACGAAAATCCCAGAAATTTGAACGAAAATGCATTTGGACGAAAACGAATGCACATGTCTAGAACAGAATGGTAGGTTTGAAAATTGCGGAACCCCCTTGAGGAAGGCTTCATACTGTAGGTGTTAATCCTTTGATTTAAATGGTTGAAGGTGTGAATTGTTGTCATCTTGAGCTTGGACAATAATATCTGCCTTTCCTAACACTCATTGGAACCAAAGAAGTGGCTTGGTTACACTATGAAACCCGTTTAACTTTACAGAGCAAGTCTTGTTGAATGTGACTAACTAATTTTAGATATACCTTGACCTGGATAAATGAGAACCTTCACAGGCATAGGATCAACCTAGCTATTAAAAAAAAAAAAAAAAAGACCAGGGTGTGGAAGTGGAATATTGTTTTGAGTTTTGGGATCCTCTGAATTGCCGAAGGAAGTCTATATCTTTACATAAGTCATTTCTCAAGATTTGCCATCCAAAACTACAAGTATCTAATAGTGATTCTAAAGGATTATTAATTTTTTACCTAAAATAAGAAACATGTTATACTTACCTGCTCTATGCAATGGCTTTGCATAGAGCAACCCCAATCCTTCTCTTTGGGTCCCCCGACAGCTGTCCTGGCTTCTTTCCCTGCGGAATGCTCCAATAGCAAGCCTCCTGCTATAGGGACACACGAGCAAGCTCACTCCGGAGCCACGCTCCTGTGAATCCACACACAGAGTGCAGCTCGGCCCCAACCCCCGCGCTCTCCTCATTGGCTCACTGGCTGTAATTGACAGCAGCAGAAGCCAATGGTTCCCGCTGCCATGTGAGCCAATGAGGAGAGAGAGAACTAGGAGAGCTGCTGCTCTCATGCACAATGATTGATGGGGCTCAGATAAGTATAAGGGGGGCTGGGGAGGGGCCTCTGCCTTTAGAACCACTTTAACCTACACCCTTGCTGTTGGTGTTAGTGACATCCCTGGGCTTCACCTCAGGATCCTAGAAAAGCTGGGGATCCCAAATCTCATGATAAGGTGCTCCATGATGTGTAGGAGCACTTGCTCACCAGATTTGGGGTTGTCACCTTTCCCAGGATCCCAAGAGAATGTCCAGTGACATCAACCTCGCCGAGTCGAGGCCTCCAGAAACTGGGATGTACTTTGGAAGTATTTTCTGCTTTTTTGTTTAGAGTTTAACATTTTTTAGGCAAGGGGAGGGAACTGCAAGGTAAGCAGGCCTTGCATCTTCATGCAGTGCCCACTTTAAAGGAACCTCTCCTGAAGCTCATATAGGGAATGCAAAACCAATCTCTGATTCTGAAAAACAAAACAACGCTAGTTGCCTGTCTGTTATGCTAACCCCATGGCTTTGCTACTTTCTGAGTCGCTAAGCCTGAAAAAGGAAGTAGATTAGTAATTCAGACTTCAGTCATTGTATTCATAACTCAAACTATGCACTATACTTTTCCATTAAATTAAACTTCTACGGAGAGAAATGCACTTTTAAAAAAAATGTGAACACTCCTCCAAATGATTGAGATCATGTGTTGCCAGTGAAGAGTACTGTACTACTACAGCACACAAAGGCACTTCAGACAATTGTGAGCTTCCAACCTTGGGACAACAGTTTAGCGGAGGCCCTTTCTGTTTCTGAATGACTGTCCCCCTGTGTACAAAGCCAGCTACATAAAGACACGGTACGGTTTGATAAGTTTTGTGTGGAGAACTCAAGTAGCTTGCACATAGCCCTGACCTCAACCCTACCGAACACAACACTTTTGGGACGAATTGGAATGTCGATTGTGAGGCAGGTCCTTTCATCCAAGATCAGTACCTAACCCCACAAGAGCTCTTTTGGCTGAATGGACACAAATTCCCCCGGACACACGCCATAATTTAGTGAAAAGCCGTCATTAGAAGAGTGGAGTTTTTATTGCTGCATAGAGGTAGTCAATTCTATATCAATAGCCAAGGTTTTTTAATAATGTGCAACAAATTCATGTAAACGTGATGGTTGTGTGGCCATATGCATCGTTTATGTAGGCAGCCATTGTTGTCATCTCTCTTAAGACTCATCAGCTGACCATACACTGATAGTATTTTTTCCATCCAAGCTTTGAAGCACGTATGGATGATCCCCCCCTCCCGGTGGCTATTGTAATCTGACAGCCAGACCCAACAGTTGTTTACCCACACGGTGCCTGCATCTGATTGGATACAGCTGCTGTTCGACCACAATTTTTCCCAGCAAGCTCCTTCTACAAAAGACTTCTGTCAAATGCAGTGCGGCCAACAGGGCCACCCACTGAGCAAATTTCATCTGGTTCCTCAGGAACTTACTAAAATTCACACAGTGCATGGTGTCACATTTTAGAAACGTACGGGATTCAATGGGCCTGCATGATGCCGCAGAACAAGCGTTCGAGGTCACTAATGGCAGCCCACATATTTGCTTAGTGCAAGTTTCTTTTAATCTTTTGTGGCTATTGTTGGACTGTAGAAGAAAAGCAGCCTAGGTAGGCAAAGCCTACAGTACTATTCCAGTTATGAGTCCAACTCCAAAACAGCAAGTCATGGGTGCTAATTGTAAGCTATAGAAACAGATCAATAAAATCTCTTATGATCCGGCAATTCACACTCCTATGGAAGTAGAAACCTTTTATCTATGGAGAACACAAATTCACCTTTGGCTTTATAATGACAAAACACACAACTACAGCCTTGGCCAGATGATTTCATGTTATTTTTAAAAAGCCAGTTAAGTCAGACCGCCGCTTCACAGAATTGTATATAGTTTTCTATATATTTAGGTGTTTCTTTCGTGTATGTTTGCATTGCTGCTGCTGGAAAATTATCAGGTGGACACATGCACATATTACCAAGTACAAAAGACAGCACGCATTTGTACCGCATATTGTTGGCATCTATCATGAGAGGCTTAACACGCTGCTATAATGGCTGCGAATAAAATTGCCGAAAACACTCAGATAAAAGAGCAATGTGAGGTGTTATACAACCATTATCATCTAAAATCGGACAGCATCCTTTTTTCATTAAAAGGGAAACATCCAGAGCATAAATATTTTTCTCCCTTTTACAGAAAAGCTTTAGAACATTGCATCCCACTTTTGACTATCAAAAATAAAAAAAATATATTTTTAAAATATATATTTCAAAGAAACAAGCACATCACAATGAATTATTCGTAGATGCATAGAAGTACCATTCCCTAGATGTGGCCATACTTTTCCCATATCACTCCTTTCTTAATACACAGTATATAATGACTATATATATATATATATATATATATATATATATATATATATATATATATAGTATCTCACAAAATTGAGTACACCCCTTACATTTTTGTAAATATTTTATTCCATCTTTTATTGTGACAACACTGAAGAAATGACACTTTGCTACAATGTAAAGTAGTGAGTGTACAGCTTGTATAACAGTGTAAATTTGCTGTCCCCTCAAAATAACTCAACACACAGCCATTAATGTCTAAACCTCTGGCAACAAATGTGAGTACACCCCATAAGTTAAAATGTCCAAATTGGACCCAATTACCCTTTTTCCCTCCCCGGTGTCATGTGACTCGTTAGTGTTACAAGGCCTCAGGTATGAATGGGGAGCAGGTGTGTTAAATTTGGTGTTATCGCTCTCACTCTCTCATACTGGTCACTGGAAGTTCAGCATGGCACCTCATGGCAAAGAACTCTTTGAGTATCTGAAAAAAAGAATTGTTGCTCTACATAAAGTTGGCCTAGGCTATAAGAAGATTGCCAAGACCCTGAAACTGAGCTGCAGCACGCTGGCCCAGACCATACAGCAGTTTAACAGGACAGGTTCCACTCAGAACAGGCCTCACCATGGTCGACCAAAGAAGTTGAGTGCGCATGCTCAACGTCATATCCAGAGGTTGTCTTTGGGAAATAGACGTATGAGTGCTGCCAGCATTGCTGCAAAGGTTGAAGGGTTTGGGGGTCAGCCTGTCAGTGTTCAGACCATACACCGCACACTGCATCAAATTGGTCTGCATAGCTGTTGTCCCAAAAAGAAGCCTCTTCTAAAGATGATGCACAAGAAAACCCCCAAACAGTTTGCCGAAGACAAACAGACTAAGGACATTGAGAAAAAATAGGAAAAGGGGAATTGGGAAAATAGGACTTTATATGATCCACATCACTTAGGTTGAATCAATCAATCAATTAATAGTAGAAATATTTATTGTTAGCCATATATCATTAGGCACTGTATACCGGTAACATTAATAGTAATAGATCAATATGTACAATACAGAATAAAGAAGGACATGATAAGTACATCATATAACAATCCAGGTAATATAGTAGAAGTTGTTGCACACATGAAATAATGAACCGGCAACATCCCCAATGCATAAAAGGACATAATAGGGAATAAAGTAGCATAAAAGATTACATGATTGATTCAAACAGTAAAAACCTAGTAAACCCATGATTAATGTGACATAGCATCAAAAATTCATGCTCGACGCGTTTCGTGGGTTGTTTCCACTCATCAGGAGCAGCTATACATTGGAGGTATCTATAATAAAATAAAATGAAAATCTTTCATCAATGGTAATTGATCAAAGAATAGGGAGAAGAGGGACATAGAACTTATAGTCCAATCATTCTTACCTATGGGTAGCTAATGTAGAGTATGGGTAATACTGATATTCAAGATACATCGGAGGTACCAGGGGGCGAAAGACCGCCCCCCCGGGAGCTGAGGTGATGGCTGTGCAGGCGGCGATAGGGCCAGGTGTCTAGTAATGGGTGTTGGCCCCGTAGGGCTTCTGTATCAATAAATAATTAGGGAAAGGGTGTTAGCATACAAGTAGGGGTGGTGCCATGGTAGTGAATAAGAAAATTATGAGTGAAACGAAAGAGGGGGGGGGGGGGGTTTTTGTGATATAAAGTGATAGGAAATGGAGAAATAAGGTGTGTAAGAAAGCAGTAAAGAATAAGTATGAGAGGTAGCAGAGTAAGGAGGGTCCCCAGGTAAAGTAGTCAAGATATATGAAAATAGTAATCATAGAAATAGTAGAAATACTATGAAGATGCATTTGCCACCATAAGGCCAAGGATAACATCCATAGGATAAAGATTACCTGAAGTTCAAGTGTGTCTGGGGAAATCCAATTGGGAATAGACAGTGCAAACCGAGTAGACCAAGATAAACCATATCTGGTGTAAACCAAGGGGAGTGTGAGTGTAGAAGAAATCAGTCCGCCGGCAGAGCCACACCAACGTCACGTGGCGTGCTAAGAGAGAGGAGGCGACCATATCAGAGCGACCAGTGCTCTTAAATGGGCGCCTGTCCTCCCTCGTGATGCACGCAGATGGAAAACACGTCTGCCCGCGGCGTCAGAGGTGACGTCGTACGCAAGACGTGTAGGCGTGGCGTCAACGCACAGCGCATGCGCAACCGCAACCCCGACGGCCATAATGGTCGGAATGGGGGCTGGGGGTGACCGCGGTGTGCGTTGCAGCTCCCGGGGCTGAAAGCAGCAGCCCCCATAAAATGACCTCACAGAGTAAAGACAAAGATTATAACAATTCCAGTATAGCAAGTGCCCTACCGCTGGCACTTGATACTAGTCAACAAAAAAATCAAAAAATCATGGAAATAGCAGCATAGATAAGTGTGTGGATCCATCCAATATTACATTTGAAAAAAAGAGAAAAAATGTTGGAACTTTATATGAGGCCATGACATGTCGTGCATTGGTCTCCATTCCATATTCGTTGAGAAAAAATAGGAAAAGGGGAATTGGGAAAATAGGACTTTATATGATCCACATCACTTAGGTTGAATCAATCAATCAATTAATAGTAGAAATATTTATTGTTAGCCATATATCATTAGGCACTGTATACCGGTAACATTAATAGTAATAGATCAATATGTACAATACAGAATAAAGAAGGACATGATAAGTACATCATATAACAATCCAGGTAATATAGTAGAAGTTGTTGCACACATGAAATAATGAACCGGCAACATCCCCAATGCATAAAAGGACATAATAGGGAATAAAGTAGCATAAAAGATTACATGATTGATTCAAACAGTAAAAACCTAGTAAACCCATGATTAATGTGACATAGCATCAAAAATTCATGCTCGACGCGTTTCGTGGGTTGTTTCCACTCATCAGGAGCAGCTATACATTGGAGGTATCTATAATAAAATAAAATGAAAATCTTTCATCAATGGTAATTGATCAAAGAATAGGGAGAAGAGGGACATAGAACTTATAGTCCAATCATTCTTACCTATGGGTAGCTAATGTAGAGTATGGGTAATACTGATATTCAAGATACATCGGAGGTACCAGGGGGCGAAAGACCGCCCCCCCGGGAGCTGAGGTGATGGCTGTGCAGGCGGCGATAGGGCCAGGTGTCTAGTAATGGGTGTTGGCCCCGTAGGGCTTCTGTATCAATAAATAATTAGGGAAAGGGTGTTAGCATACAAGTAGGGGTGGTGCCATGGTAGTGAATAAGAAAATTATGAGTGAAACGAAAGAGGGGGGGGGGGGGGGTTTTGTGATATAAAGTGATAGGAAATGGAGAAATAAGGTGTGTAAGAAAGCAGTAAAGAATAAGTATGAGAGGTAGCAGAGTAAGGAGGGTCCCCAGGTAAAGTAGTCAAGATATATGAAAATAGTAATCATAGAAATAGTAGAAATACTATGAAGATGCATTTGCCACCATAAGGCCAAGGATAACATCCATAGGATAAAGATTACCTGAAGTTCAAGTGTGTCTGGGGAAATCCAATTGGGAATAGACAGTGCAAACCGAGTAGACCAAGATAAACCATATCTGGTGTAAACCAAGGGGAGTGTGAGTGTAGAAGAAATCAGTCCGCCGGCAGAGCCACACCAACGTCACGTGGCGTGCTAAGAGAGAGGAGGCGACCATATCAGAGCGACCAGTGCTCTTAAATGGGCGCCTGTCCTCCCTCGTGATGCACGCAGATGGAAAACACGTCTGCCCGCGGCGTCAGAGGTGACGTCGTACGCAAGACGTGTAGGCGTGGCGTCAACGCACAGCGCATGCGCAACCGCAACCCCGACGGCCATAATGGTCGGAATGGGGGCTGGGGGTGACCGCGGTGTGCGTTGCAGCTCCCGGGGCTGAAAGCAGCAGCCCCCATAAAATGACCTCACAGAGTAAAGACAAAGATTATAACAATTCCAGTATAGCAAGTGCCCTACCGCTGGCACTTGATACTAGTCAACAAAAAAATCAAAAAATCATGGAAATAGCAGCATAGATAAGTGTGTGGATCCATCCAATATTACTAAGGACTAAGGACATTGATTACTGGAACCATGTCCTGTGGTCTGATGAGACCAAGATAAACTTATTTGGTTCAGATGGTGTCAAGCGTGTGTGGCGGCAACCAGGTGAGGAGTACAAAGAAAAGTGTGTCTTGCCTACAGTCAAGCATGGTGGTGGGAGTGTCATGGTCTGGGGCTGCATGAGTGCTGCCGGCACTGGGGAGCTACAGTTCATTGAGGGAACCATGAATGCCAACATGTACTGTGACATACTAAAGCAGAGCATGATCCCCTGTCTTTGGAGACTGGCCCGCAGGGCAGTATGCCAACATGATAACGACCCCAAACACACCTCCAAGATGACCACTGCCTTGCTAAAGAAGCTGAGGGTAAAGGTGATGGACTGGCCAAGCATGTCACCAGGCCTAAACCCTCTTCAGCATCTGTTGGGCATCCTTAAACGGAGGGTGGAGGGGCGCAAGTTCTCTAACATCCACCAGCTCCGTGATGTCGTCATGGAGGAGTGGATGAGGACTCAGTGACAACCTGTGAAGCTCTGGTGAACTCCATGCCCAAGAAGGTTAAAGCAGTGCTGGAAAAAAAATGGTGGCCACAACTATTGACACTTTGGGCCCAATTTGCACATTTTCCCCTAGGGGTGTACTCACTTTTGTTGCCAGCGGTTTAGACATTAATGGCTGTGTGTTGAGTTATTTTGAGGGGACAGCAAATTTACACTGTTATAAAAGCTGAACACTCACTACTTTACATTGTAGAAAAATGCCATTTCTTCAGTGTTGTCACATGAAAAGATATAATGAAATATTTACAAAAGTGTTAGGGGTGTACTCATTTTTGTGATATAATGTATATATATATCTATATATATGGGTCGTTTTTTAAGCAGGTGTGAAAAAATGCTATAAATAAAGAATACTTTCAGAAATATAAGTGTTAATGGTTTGTTTTTATCAATTAACAAGATGGAATGTAAATGATTAGAAGAGTAATCCAAATTAAATCAATACTTGATGTGACCACCCCTTGCCTTTAAGACACCATCAATTCTTCTAGGTACACTTGCACATAGTTATTGAAGGAACTGGGCAGGTAGGTTGTTCCAAACATCTTGGAGAACTAACCACAGATCTTCTGTGGATGTAGGCTGCCTCAAATCCTTCTGGCTCTCTAAATATCAGGTTATTTTTTTGGAGACAGTGGAAGAAAAGGAGGATCAGAGAAGACAGGATCAAACAGCCTTTATACACAATGCAAAGAATTAACCCCTTAGGTTCCACAGTGAGTGTAACAAGCATGCTTTACTGCATAAACAGACTGATTATACTGTTGTGAGTTTAGTAACACTTTAATGCATTCTATGCATTACAAAAAAAAGCCTTCTGTGTGCAGCAGCCCCCCTCAGCCTATCTAATACTTACCTGAGCCCCATCTCTATCCAGCGATGTGCACGAGTGCCTTGGCTGTCTGGGACTCTCCTTCCTCATTGGCTGAGACACAGCAGCGGCGCCATTGGTTCCCGCTGCTGTCAATCAAAACCAGTTAGCCAATCAGGAGAGAGGGGCTGGGCGGGGCTGAAACGTGGCTCCATGTCTGAATGAACACACAAAGCTGCGGCATTGGCTCGGGTGCCCCCATAGCAAGCTTGCTGTGGGGGCACTCGGCAGGAGGGAGGGGCCAGGAGCACCGAAGAGGGACCCGAGAAGAGGAGGATCTGGGATGCTCTGTGCAAATCCACTGCACAGAGCAGGTAACTATAACACGTTTGTTATTTTTAAAGAAAAAAAATGAGACTTTAGTATTACTTTAATGACATTGGCTGTATGTTTGGGGATGTTGTCCTGCTGCAGAATAAATCTGGGGCCAATCACACACCTCCCTGATGGTATGGCATGGTGGATAAGTATTTGCCTCTACTTCTCAGCATTGAGGACACCATTGATCCTGATGAAATCTCCAACTCCATTTGCAGAAATACAGCCCCAAATTTGCAAGGAACCTCCACCATGCTTTACTATTGCTGCCTGCAGACACTCATTATTGTACCGCTCTCCAGCCCTTCGCCAACAAACTGCCTCCTGCTACAGCCAAATATTTCACATTTGACTCATCAGTCCAGAGCTCCTGCTGTCGTTTTTCTGCACCCCTGTTCCTATGTTTTTGTGCATAGTTGAGTCTCTTAGCCTTGTTTCCAAGTCAGAGGTATGGCTTTTTGGCCACAATTCTTTCATGAAGACCTCTTCTGGCCAGACTTCTCCAGACAGTAGATAGATGTACCTGAGTCCAGGGGTGTAACTACCATCATAGCGACCCATGCGGGCGCTATGGGGCTCGCAGCCGAGTGGGGCCCAGTGAGGATAAGAGCACCGCTGGCACAGTCTCCCAGCCAGGGGAAGAGAAAGGAAAGGAAGAGGCGAGCTGTCCGTATCAGCAGAGAGCTGAATTGTCCGATGTTCCCGGGGCTCACGTCACATAGCTCCACCTTTTGGCCCGGTGCCTTTGATAGACAGAACGCCGATCCAATGCGGGACATGTGACGTCATCAAAGGCGTCGGGCCAAGAGGTGGGGCTATGTGACGATGAGCCCCGGGAAGACAGGAAATTCAAATGAAAGCTATTACAGTGGGCAATCCCACTCTCTGCTGATCCGGGTGGCTTGCCTTTTCCTCTGCATAGGTGGGTCTGTATGGGGCACAGGCAGACCAGGCTGTATTGGGCACAGGTCACGCTGTATGGGGCACAGGTTACGCTGTATGTGGCACAGGTCACGCTGCATTGACACTAGGGCAGCTGTGGGGGGGGGGCTGTTTGCAGGGGGGCCCCATACAACATTTTGCTATGGGGCTCTGCTATTTCTAGTTACGCCCCTGCCTGAGTCCCACTGGTTTCCGCCAGTTCTGTGCTGATGGCACTGCTGGACATCTTCTGATATTAAAGGGAAGTAAGCATGATGTGACTTTCACCTACTGCATTAAGTTTCCTAGGCTGACTAATATACTGTATCTACGGTCCTCATTGTTGCCAGAGCAATGGTGCCCTCAATGCTCAACTCTTCTTTAAAATAAAAATAAAACATTATTTCCTGAGACTTCCTCATCTGTTTAATCCAATAAAAAAGTTTCATTCTCTATTTGCCTAATGCTGCAAAATCTCTTATTCCATGCTTTTGGAAACAAACCACCTGTCCCTCTTTATTAGCCTGGAAGAGAGAGGAGGAAAAAATTATGGAAGCAGAATGTTGGGTACACTTGGTCAGGAACTAACAGGATAAATTTATTTGTTGATATGGTGCCACTCCACACCTAGTGCCCCCAGGGACCATTATTGAAGATCGCTAGTAAGATAAGACACCCATGATTATACAGTATACGTGGAAAAAAAATTGTCTGGCAGTTATTAAAATATGTACACTCAAGAACAAAAATGTTACAGCTGCAGCTTACCAGTCCTTAAAGTGGTTGTAACTCTAAAAAAAACAAAAACAAAGATCCTGTTCCCTTAAGGCAGGGATATGCAATTAGCGGACCTCCAGCTGTTGCAAAACTACAAGTCCCATCATGCCTCTGCCTCTGCGTGTCATGCTTGTGGCTGTAAGAGTCTTACCATGCATCATGGGTCTTGTAGTTCTGCAACAGCTGGAGGTCCACTAATTGCATATCCCTGCCTTAAGGCATGATCTATAGCACAGTGCCTGTGCTGTGTAATTTGTCCCTTCCTATCTTGTAATATACCTGGCTTTTCCTGACTGTTCCTGTGTCCCCCTGTCTGTGCTGGCCACGGTGATAATGGCTTCTGAGCCACGATTAACGTGGTCAGGTTATGTGACTTTGTCAGCCAGCTGCTCTGCTGTGATTCTCTCCCCCATCCTCCCTGCCTGTCAGCATGAGAGGCTCTCCTCCGCGCCCCTCCCACCACTATTCAGCTGCAATATGCAGCAATTATACATGTACCCCTCCAGTTTAGGCTGCCATTAACTGCAGTGTGGGTGTTTAAAATGAAAAGGCCAAATATACAATTCCCCACACCGCAGCGTCGTGTCAACATCTGGAGAAGAGAAGAGGGAAGAAGCCCAGGAGCCCAGAAGTCCGGACCTCCGCTGGCAAGAGAGCGGCCTGAAGACAGCGGAGGAGCCGGCCGAAGAACTGGAACACCGGGAGAAAAGGCCGGAGAGAGCGGAGAAGAACCAACTGGACGCCGGGAGAAGAGGAACCGGAGGGACCCCCGAAGTCGGAGGAAGACCCCCCCCGGAGCTGTTTAATAAATTATTTTAAAAACCTGTGTAGTGTGTTTTATTATTGACACTTTTTCCCTAGGTGAATGGGTAGGGGTACCATGTACCCCATACTCATTCACATAGGGTGGGGGGCCGGGATCTGGAGGCCCTCTTATTAAAAGGGGCTCCCGGATTCCGATAAGCCCCCCGCCTGCAGACCCCAACAACCAATGGCCAGGGTTGTCGGGAAGAGGCCCTTGTCCTCATCAACATGGGGACAAGGTGCTTTGTCCCCATCAACAGGGCGCCCCCTCCCCCAAAGCACCCCCAATGTTGAGGGCATGCGGCCTGGTAAGGTTCAGGAGGGGGGGGGGGCGCTCGCTCGTCCCCACCCCCTTTCCTGACCGGCCGGGCTGCGTGCTCGGATCGGGGTCTGGTATGGATTTTGGGGGGACCCCCACGCCGGTTTTTCGGCGTAGGGGGTTCCCCTTACAGTTCCAAACCAGACCTAAGGGCCTGGGATGTCTGCGACGGGGCTCGCAAGGTTTCAATCTCGCCGATAGAAGCAGCGAGATTGACTTCCTTTTCTAGTCCCGTCGTACCCGAGTCACGTTCAAAATGAACGGACTTGTCCGCGTGTGGGAAAGTCAGTTCATTCTGAAAGTCCGGCGGAAGTCCATCGGGAAGACCGGATTCCGGAAAGTCCGGTCGTGTGTAGGCAAGTCCGTCCGTTCAGAAAGTCTGGCGGTAGTCTGCCGGAAGTCTGGCGGCAAGTACGTCGGACCTAGCTTCCCAGTAAGTCCGACTGTGTGTATGCGGCATAATAGAAAAAAAGTCTGCAAAAAGAAAGAAAACTAATGCAGCCACTACATCTAAAGACGGATAAAATATGTTACTTTTTTTGTTTTGTTTTGTTTAGATATGATTTTAAACCAAAAAAGTCAAATAGGGATTTGCTGCAATGCATTTTCTGCATCTACAGTCTGTGTAATCACTCTGGGAGAGCTGGGAGAAGTGACTGAGGAAATGCTTACTTCTGATGCAGCAGACTGTCGGCATCATTTCAGCCTGGGCAAATTCAATGGACTGCAACTTAAAGTAACAATAAATTATATCCTTATTTTAAAAAATTATCCATACACATCCACTACTTAAAGTGGCTCTAAAGCCAAGACATGTTTCACCTTGAGGCTGGGTTTACACTGCAGCACAGAGCGGCTTACAGCAGGAGTACAGTGTGTCCCTGTTCCCTGTTTCATATCCGATTTCAGTCCAAATTTTTGCCTGCATTCGGACCTGAAACGGACCAGAAGACGCACAGGACTCGTGTGCAATTCGCTCTGGAGCCGCTCCGGAGATTTGTGAACTGGTTTCTTAGAGAGCCGGTCACAATCTCCTGACAGGATACTCACATCCAATTCGCAATAGTGTGAACCCACTGAAGAAACCCGGGTGACGGGTGAAACGCGTCAGCATGACGCCATCACGCTCCCCATAGCATACCCACATATCCACCCACACGCCAAGGGGATACCTCTGTCATCTCCACAAGTGCCCCAGGAGAGCCCCGGAACTTTGTGACTGCTGTGCCGTCTGGGTTACTACACTGCTCTACTCAATATCTCTCTACCTGACCGGCACTATTTGGAGTAGATTGGATTATTGATGATACCCTGCAAAAGGAAGGAAGTCATCCTGATTAGCTGCCGGGAGAATGAACAAGCAGGAACTGCTCATCCATCCGTTTGGGGAAGTGTTCCGGTGTCTACATAGCGGTGAGATCTTACCTTTTACACCTCCCAAATGGGATGGCACTATATACATAATAATACCGCTCTTCCTAAGACACTTACTTACCTGCCGATACAAGTTTCTTTGAGCCTGCTGTAGCTCCCAAGCAATTACAGCTTTATTACAGGAACTTCCTCCCAGCGTATCTTTCTCAATTGGTCCTGCACTGTTACAGTGAGCTCTGCATTTAAAGTGGTGTTCCGGCCGAAATTATGCTTTTTAAATAAAAATACCCCTATAATACACAAGCTTAATGTATTCTAGTAAAGTTAGAGCTCTTGCACACTGGGGCGGCGTCGGCGGTAAAACGCCACTATTATTAGCGGCGTTTTACCGTCGGTATGCGGCCGCTAGCGGCCGAGAAAGGGTTAAATACCACCGCAAAGCGCCTCTGCAGAGCCGCTTTGCCGGCGGTATAGCCGCGCCGTCCTATTGATTTCAATGGGCAGGAGCGGTAAAGGAGCGGTATACACACCGCTCCTTCACCGCTCCGAAGATGCTGCTGGCAGGACTTTTTTTACCATCCTGCCAGCGCATCGCTCCAGTGTGCAAGCCCTCGGGGCTTTCACACTGGAATGAAAGCAGCGGCACTTTCGGGGCGGTTTGCAGGCGCTATTATTAGCGCAATAGCGCCTGCAAACCGCCCCAGTGTGCAAGGGCTCTTAGTCTGTAAACTAAGGTCTGTTTTGTTAGTTTATAGCAGTAGTTTGTTATTTTATAAACTTACAGCAGGCCGTGGCCATCTTAAGTGTGGGCATCTGAAGCCAGACTGTATTTCTTCCTGGATCTCATCCTTGCACATGCTCAGTGCAGCACAAGCGGTGTAGTAGGTTTCAGGTCAGGTTTCCATAGCAACGGCAGTGTCAGAGGAAGTTGCCACCCCTTCCCAGAAGGCATTGAAAACAGGAAATGATGCGATGGGCCACGGCCAGGGAGGAGGAAGTGAAAAATGAATACAGGAGATACACAGTAAGTGCTGAGAAAAAAAATGTAAAAATATCCAATTTGTTTATAGTGCACAGTTTAGTGAGGGATGAACTGTAAAAGTGGGTGGAACTCCACTTTAGGGCTCTTTCACACTAAGGATCCGTATGTCCGTTTTCCATCCTTCCGTTTTCGGATGAAAAACGGACATACATGTATCCCTATGGAGCGTCGGATGTCAGCGGTGACATGTCCGCTGACATCCGACCCGCTCCGATCCGAAAAGTGTAAGGAAAACCCTACTTTTCCATCCGTTTTCGGATCGGATCGGGTGACGACGGACACTACGGTCTGTCATCATCCGATCCCCCCATAGGGGAGAGCGACGCTCTGACAGGTCCGTCGCTGCACAGTGTGCAGCGATGGACCTGTCATCTTCCTGCTCAGCGGGGATCGGCGGAGCGATCCCCGCTGAGCAAGCGGATGTTCACGGGGCGGATCATCACTGATCCGCCCCGTGAGAAAGAGCCCTTAAGGTCTATGCTTTATCTGCACCATCAGTCAGTCGGTTGCACTTACTGACACTCACTGGTTTTCATATAGTGGATAAGAGGTACATATGATCGAACGGCTATCCACACTCCCCTCTGATCCATTTTTTCTACGTTGGTGCTATTTGAAGGACAATCATCTTTTCCCCTTAGATGATCCATTAGTCACCATCATCCTTATTAGTCAATACTTGGGGGGTCTGTATGGATTAGTGTGCGGTGGCCATCTGTATGTGTGTAGACAACGTTGTCTATTTTAATGAATTATTGGTGGTACCTTTTTTAATCATGTTTTTTGATTGGTGTTTAAGTGAATTGCTCAATAAACTTTACATATATATTTCTTGTTAATTGCCTGTTCCTCCCTGATGAATTGCTTTCTTTGGAATTACCTCTTTAATTCCACTTCTTTTTTCAATAGTGTGAACCCAGCCTAAAGTGGTTGTAAAGGCACAAGGTTTTTTTACCTTCATGCATTCTAAGCATGAAGGTAAAATTCCTTCTGTGTGCAGCAGCCCTCAGCTCCCCCCCCCCCAATATTTACCTGAGCCACCTCTTAATCCAGTGATGTCCACGAGAGCCTTGCCTCCCCAGGGACTTGAATGGCTTTTGACAGCAGCGGGAGCCATTGGCTCCCGCTGCTGTCAATCATAGCCAATGAGCCAATCAGGAGATGGAGGGGGCGGGGCCGAAAGACACACAGAGCCACACACAGAGCCACAGCTCAGAGGGGCACCTGCTTGGGTGCCCCCACAGCAAGTTGCTTGGGAGGAAGTGGGAGCAAATGAGCGCCAGCATGGGACCCAAGAAGAGGAGGATCCGAGCTGCTTTGGGCAAAACCATTACACAGGGCAGGTAAGTATAACATGTTTGTTATTTTTTTTTAAAAACAAGGCTTTAATATACTCTCTGTAATAAGGTAAAAAATGTTGGAGCAGTTGTATCACCCCCTCACCCCTCTATATACCTACCTGATTCCTATCTTGATCCAGCACTGTGCCCATCAGCAGCTGTGCTGGTCTGTGGTCCTCTCCTCACAGAACACAGAGGCAACAGCAAGAACCATTGGCTCCTGCGGCTGTCTATGGACACACACAGCACAGCTCGGAAGTGCGTCCACAAAGTACCCCCATAGCAAGCGGTTAGCTTTGCAGACACACAGAAGCAATAGTATACCCCCTCCCCCCGCACCCTATCTAAGATGTATGCCTTGCTCATCTTCCCTCCAGACGACTTTGTCATGCCGAGTCTTAGCAAATGGGAAAGGGATCTAGATAGGACCTTCATAGTCGCCCAGCGTCAAAACATCACCCACCTTTCCCTGAAGTCATCCATCTGCACGAGCACACAGGAATCCAACTATAAAATATTGACGCAATGGTATCTTACCCCATCAGCTTTGAGTAAATATATATTTTGCAGAGGCTTTGGAGCGTTGCTGGAGATGTGGTGACAAGAAGGTAACTTTACTTCACGTCTTCTGGTCCTGTTCGAAGCTCCAACAGTTTTGGTCGGAGGTACAGAGGATCTCCCAACAATTTACGAACTTCCCTATTCCAAAGGATACTGCCTTCTTCCTGCTCCACTGCTCACAAATGCTGATTCGGACATACAAAAAATCAATCCTTCATCACTTGACTAACGCCGCCAAAGCTTGTGTCAGCCATGTGGCTCAATAGAGTTAGGCGTGTCAAGACCCTGGAAGATTTGATACTTACCGCTCAAAATAACAGAGAGCGATATTTGAAAACATGGGCATACTGGAACATGTTCGTGTATTTGGACAAAGGGAAGTCCCTCCTGAAGAGTTGCTCTGAGGATTGAGGTCCTCATGTCATTCATACTGTTGCATCCACGTGACATGGAATTTTATAGATAGGCAACTCCTATCCTCATATTGATTAGTGGTTCCAAATTAATAACTACTGCAGTAGGGAACAGACACAAAAGATACACTCCGCATCTTTCCAAATAACTGTTCTGCTTTATTATGATGCAATTGAAGGTTTTTTATACACATGATTATGTAGGTATCATATTAATATTACAATTGTACGTTTATGGTAACAAGGGGCGTAACATAGGCAGGCTAATTCTAATCAGGACTCGAAAGAATGCAAACATGTAATAAAAACATTATTAGTGCTATGTGCACAGTGAGGGCAGTGTGCAATACATACAAAATAGAATACAAATATATACCAAACTCACACATTTCCTTTACACACGCGTTCCATCACCCTGGCTCCCCCCCCTCCTCCTCTTTTTCTTTTCTTCTCTCCCCCTCTTCATCACTTCCTGTTTCGGCACCCTCTTGGGTGACCCTATGGGGGTTATTTACGAAAGGCAAATCCACTTTGCACTATAAGTGCAAACTACAAGTGCAAAGTGCACTTGAAATTGCACTGAAAGTGCACTTGGAAGTGCAGTCGCTGTAAATCTGAGGGGTAGATCTGAAATGAGGGGAAACTCTGCTGACTTTATTATCCAATCATGTGCAAGCTAAAATTCTGTTTTTTTATTTTCCTTGTATGACCCCCCTCGGATCTACAGCAACTGCACTTCCAAGTGCACTTTCAGTGCAATTTCAAGTGCACTTTGCACTTGTAGTGCAAAGTGGATTTGCCTTTAGTAAATAACCCCCTATAATCTAGTTTTTGTTCAAAACTGAAGTATCCGCTAGTGCAACGCAAGCAAAATGTACATGGTTACCACCAGGCCCGGACTGGGACAAAAAATAGGCCCGGGCATTTTGGAATGAGCAGCCCATGACATCTTAACTGGCCCCTTCCCCACTCTCCATCCTGACGGATCCCCCAGGAGAGGGGAGGGGAAAACCCAGCAAAGGTGCGGGGGGCACAGGGAAAGAGCAGGTGGGGCAGAGAGCACAGGGAAGAACTTTGAGAACATGGGGTGGGGCGAGACCACAGGGGGGCTGGAGAGCACTGTGGGGGGAGGCGGAGAGCATGGGGGGACAGAGAACACAGGGAGGAAGAGGAGAGCACAAGGGGGCCGGAGAGCACAGGGGGTGGGGGGTTGGAGAGCACAGGGGGAAGCAAAAACACAGGGTGGGGCGTAGAGCACAGGGAGGGCAGGAGAGCACAGGGGGGAGCTGGAGATCACTGGGGGGGGCTGGAGATCACTGGGGGGAGGCGGAGGGCACAGGGGGGCAGCAGAGAGCATGGGAGGAGGTGGAGAGCACAGGGGGTAGGCGGAGATCAATGGGGGGGCTGGAGAGCACTGGGGGAGAGGCGTAGGGCACAGGGGGGCAGCGTAGAGCATGGGGGAAGTGGAGATCACTGGGTGGGCTGAAGAGCACTGGGGGAGAAGTGGAGGGCACAGGGGGGCATCGGAGAGCATGGGGAGGTGGAGAGCACAGGGGGGCTGGAGAGCATTGGGGGAGGTGAAGAGCCCAGGGGGGGGTGGAGAGCACAGGGGGAGAGGCAGAGGGCACAGGGGGCAGCGTAGAGCATGGGGGAGGTGAAAAGCACAGGGGGAGAGGCGGAGGGAACAGGGGGGCAGCATAGGGCATGGGGGATGTTAAGAGCACAGAAGTGAGGAGGAGAGCACGGGGGCTGGATAGCACGGGGGGCTAGAGAGCACTGGGTGGAGGTGGAGAGCACAGGGGGGGCTGGAGAGCACTGGGGGAGAAGTGGAGGGCACAGGGGGGCAGTGGAGAGCATGGGGAGGTGGATATCACAGGGGGGGAGGGGGGAGGTGGGGAGCACAGGGGGCAGTGGAGAGCACAGGGGGAGAGACGGAGGGCACAGGGGGGTAGTGGAGAGCACAGGAGGTCAGCATAGAGCATGGGGGGAGGTGGAGAGCACTGGGGGGGCTGGAGAGCAATGGGGGGAAAGGAGAGCATTGGGGGAGGTGAAGAGCACAGGGGGAGAGGCGGAGGGCACAGGGGGCAGCGTAGAGCATGGGGGGAGGTGGAGAGCACAGGGGGGGCTGGATAGCACTGGGGGAGAAGTGGAGGGCACAGGGGGCAGCGGAGAGCATGGGGGAGGTAGATATCACAGGGTGGGAGGTGGAGAGCACATGGAGAGAGGCAGAGGGGCAGCAGAGAGCATGGGGGAGGTGGAGAGCACTGTGGGGGGGTAGAGAACACTGGGGGCAGCAGAGATAAGCAGGACAGGAGCGGTGGGGGTGGCTGCATATAGAAGAATTATTCTCTCCATCTTCCTCCCGCAGTACCTGACAGCCTGCGAGAGGGAGAGGAGCAGAGGCAGGCATTCAGAGACTGCGGGAGGAAGATGGAGAGAATAATTCTTCTATATGCAGCCACCCCCACCGCTCCTCCTATTCAGGTTACAGGGCACCACACTTACCTACGTTCTCTCTGATCCGGCTGCAGCAGACTCCACACCCCTTCGTGGTCACGCCCCCCGGCACCAACGGCTGAACTATACTGGCGGCCGTGGAGAGGTGTCTCCTCTAGCTCCTCCTCCCTTCATGTTTCCGTCCCCCTGTTGCCGATGGCTGAGCCTGAGCTGAATTGGTAGCCGGGCGGCCGCGGAAAGGTCGGGGGACTGGCGCGGGCTTAAAGAGCAGCCTGCCTTGGCCCTGCAAGCAAGAACATGCAGCCCGGCGGCCCCGGCCCACCGGGCATTTGCCCGGTTTGCCCTATGGCCAATCCGGGCCTGGTTACCACCTGAACTGCAAGGGTAGTGTATAATTCCCAGAGTTGGGCTTTAACTCAATATCAAAAAAAGTAAAAAGTGAAAGTCCCATAACACAATTACCACCTGCAAAGATTATTTTTTATATTTTACAAATTAATTGGGTATTATATTCTGTTTGTGTGCACTAAAATTCATTAAAGTGTATTTTTTTTTTTCAAAAAAGTGCGTTTGAAAAACCACTGTGCAAATACAGTGTCACATAAAAAATTGCGACATCCACCATTTTATTCTCTAGGACTTCTGCTTAAAAAAATGTATAATGTTTGGGGGTTTAAGTAATTTTTTAGCAAACATATGCTTGCATGTATGAAAGAAATGTCAGAATTGGCCTCGTGGTCAAGTAGTTAAAGTGTTGGAAATAAAAAAGAAAAGAAAACATACATACTCACCTATATGGCTGCAACATCGATCCAACGCTGCAGCTGTCCCCTGACAACTCTTAGACCAAGAACTGAGCAACCACATGACCTCTGATCGCTCAGTTCTGGGTCTTCAGTGAGCAGAGAGCGGTGACTGTCCATCACCATACCTTCCCTGTAATTACTCACTGCTTCGAAGCACATGAACTTAATCTTTTTAACACTGATTCTTTACGATTTAAATTTTTTTATTTGGTGATATTTACCCTCTGGATGGAACCAGGATTTGTAATAGTTACCATAATTTAAATCCATGCTTGATGTGATACCTGCTTCTCCAGGTGTGAGATGCTGTCTCATTGCAAGATCTAGACTTGATCAAAGAGATGTTTCTTTTCACATTTGTGGAGGACATAATCAATACTGGCACATTATCCTTGTAAAACATCAAAGGAAAACACCATAGGGCTCTGATCAGACAGGTTGCTGCGCTCAGCTGTGGAACTCCTGGGGCTCAAGTATACTAATAATGAAGCCGAATGAGGAGGGGGGGTTAGTACGCCTACACGGCTGTGTGCAAGAGCCTCTACTGGTGTAGCGGACCACAGAAGGCTAGCTATTGATTAAATAATAAGTTCATAATGACCAATATTCAGGCTCCGAAACCTCTCATTTTCCCACTTTCTTTGGTTTATTTGGGATGGGCAGTGCACTTTAGTTGTGGTCATGTGCACTAAACATAGTACACACTAGTCCATAGTCTTTAGTCCATCTCGGAACGTATTCACCTTCTAACAGGAAGTCAGATCACAGCAGCAAAAACAGAGGAATTTTTGAGATCTGGAATAGGCTTAGAGAAATCGAAGGTACTCAGTGGCGGCTGGTGCTCAAAACAAACTGAAACATTCTAAAAAAAAAACCCCCATCAACTGCAGCCTCACTGTGCCATCAATCGCAGCCACTGTGCCATCAAATGCAGCCACTGTGCCATCAAACGCAGCTACTGTGCCCATCAATTGCCGCCACTGTGCCATCAAACGTAGACACTGTGCCATCAATCGCAGCAACTGTGCCCATCAATCGCAGCCACTGTGCCATCAAACGCAGCCACTGTGCCATCAATCGCAGAAACTGTGCCCATCAATTGCCGCCACTGTGCCATCAAACGCAGCCACTGTTCTATCAAACACAGCCACTGTGCCCATCAATTGCCGCCACTGTGCCATCAAACACAGCCACTGTGCCATCAAAAGCAGCCACTGTGCCTATTAATTGGCGCCACTGTGCCCATCAAACGCAGCCACTGTGCCATCAAATGCAGCCACTGTGCCCCATAAAATGCAGCCACTGTGCCATCAAACGCAGCCACTGTGCCATCAAACGCAGCCACTGTGCCCATCAATTGCTGCCACTGTGCCATCAAACGCAGCCACTGTGCCCATCAATTGCCACCACTGTCCCCATCAATTGCCCCCACTGTGCCCATCAATTGCCACCACTGTGCCCATCAATTGCTCCCACTGTGTCCCATCCAACGCAGCCACTGTGCCATATCAAATGCTGCCAGTGTGCCCCCCGCCGGCCCGCTGTCTGCACTTACCTGTCTCGGTGGGATAGCTACTCGATGTCTTCTCCCGTCCTCTCCACCCGTCCTCTGCTATAATTGGACGCCTGGCGTCCAATCATAGAGCCTGTCGTTTCAGCCAGGTCAGGTGATGATTAACAGATCCGAGCACCTGATTGGTGGAGAGGCGGTTTAGTGTTAGGAAAGCGAATATTCATTCGCTTTTCTAACACAGCTGAGTGACCTGCGAGCGCCCAGCATGGTGCTCGCAGGACACCTTTTTTAACACCTATTAGAGCCAGTGGCTCTAATCAGGTACCTCAAAAACACCCCCCGCCGCTGTAATTCAGGCGCTCGGCGCCCGAAAAAAGGCCGGGCGTCTGAATAGGGAGTGGCAGCATCGGCCATATGCAATGCATGAATCTATGGCGGGAGAGAGGGGGCGGCGCCCGTGCGCCCTTGAGGTACTTTGTAAGTTAAGAATACATACTGGAATATAATGTTTTCTTTTTATACAAAAAAATTGTGACACTTTAAGCTGGCCATATACCAGTAGAATTTAATTAGAAAATTTTCTTTTTCTGAATGTTTGTTTTTCTTATGTTTAATGGGGTCAAATGAACAATCGTTTTCAACCATAGTGAGGAAAAAAAATCTGGAACAAATTAAATTCTAACTGTAAATGTGGTTTTCATTTGGGGAGATTCAATGAATTCCAAAATCAAATGTTAAAAGCAAACAAAATTTGGAATTACTTTGGTAAGTCTTTGATTGAATTATGAAATGTACTGATTAGATTTTGTATTTGAACGTTGGTTTAGCCACTATAGAAAAAAACTATAAGAGGCCCATTTTGTTCTTATTTTTGTTCAATCTGATTTTATTGCTTTCACATATTTAAAAAAGAAGATGCAGGGGACTCAGGATTGTCCGTTATGTTGAATTTCACTAGGACCAAATCCTTAGCTGAGGGTCTAGAGGTGCAACTTTTCTCCAAGCCAAATAAACAACTACAAAAGGTTACAGGGTATATGGGATACAGTCCTATTTGGGAAAATCATACCTATTTCAAATTAGCTAAGCTGCAGCATGTCAAGAGGCGAGCCTAGGGGGTGACCTGTATTATATCATTTAAAATGGTTGTCCACTGTCCTTTCCTCAACTTGTTGAGACCCGTTTTGGTAGAGAAAGGCTTCTTGTAAGATGTAGAGAAGTGTCTAAAGAATGGGGATATGTTCTCCAGCGAAGGGCCCCTGTGCAATGCACAGACGGTCGTCTGGGGGGGATGTGTTCACTTTGTGAAGACATTATCGGTTATGGGGGATGTACGCTCGTGTGTCTCTGTGTGTCTGATCAACATGTAGGGAGGCTATGGCATGTTCCTGCAGATAATCTCCCATCCTCAGGAATGGTAGGATAATCCGGGTATGCATTGTTCTCTGAACAATGCAGAATAAGGATTCACGCCAATGGTGAAAACGTCAGTCTTTGAGTGCGTTGTGGTCGGGGACAGCGTCCATGATTTCAAGGCCAGCCATGCAGCTTCCTTTGTCTTACTGGAGACCATGGCTTACAGTTACAGGGGTGAGGGAAATCATACACGCTGCCCCTGCCCAGACACGCCCATAGACTCCCCTAGTCATTGTTCATTGGTTGAGATTTGTATGGCTCCTCCTATTTGAAGGAATGCCTGTGATTGCTTGGCCAATTGTGAAGCTAACAAGCGCTATTGTTATGTAAATAAAGATTGCTCCCATTATCGGCAAGTCTGCCTGTGGAGCTAAGGATGTGAGGATGGTGGTCATGTCTGTTTACTTGGGAAGATATGGGAAATAGGGTTGTACACAGATGCATTATAGAAAAAGGCTGAAAGGGTGCTTTGTTAGTGCAGGAGACATGGATTACGTGCAGCGTATAGTGGAATTTCCAAACTACAATCTAGATATGGCATTTCCTCCAATATGCTCTTTTATTATCTACAAGTAAAACCTGTGGTGGCTGCTCAGCAGTCTCTAAAGCAGTGGTTCTTGACCTCAGTCCTCAAGTACCCCCAACGAGCCATGTTTTCAGGTTTTTCGTTACTTTGCACAGCTGCTTTAAATCAATATCAATAACATGGTATTGATAAGAGCTATTTTATCTAAGGGAAGTTCCCACAACATGGCAGGTTTGGGGTACTTGAGGATTGAGGTTGAGAACCACTGCTCTAAAGGACTTGGAGATGTCACCCACTCCAATATTTAGTTATATGCAACAGTATTCCTCTAGAAAGGGATTTATTTTTAATTGTTATGCTATACTTGGAGAACTTTCCTAGTTCAGCATGTGAGAAATGGGAGAGGGACATAGGTGATATACCGGGAGACCTATGGGAAGAGGCCCTAGAGGCTGTACGGCTGTGCTCTCTTATCTGTTTCTTACCTGTTTGTACTGAGGTTGCTCCAAGTATGATAAGCTTTATCTTTGGTCCTAACCAATAACGCCAGTGATTAATGTATTTCATGAGATCCGAGTTGTAGTTCTGTTATGTTTCATGGTTCTCTGAGGTGAACTATTTGTATTTTTTTTTTCTACTGGTTGTGACATCTCAATAAGGACTTACCTGATTAAAAAAAATAAAAAATAAAAGAAGATGCAACACATTTTATACACGACAGCAGGGAGGAATCCAGTACACAAAATGCACAGGGCAAGGTATATCTGGTTAAGCTGGAAGTATAGAGGAGATTTAGTAAAACTGGTACACACAGAATCTGGTGCAGCTGTGCATAGTAACCAATCAGCTTCTGACTTTGGCTTGTTCAATTAAGCTTTGACAATAAAACTTGGAAGCTGATTGGTTTCTATGCAGAGCTGCACCAGATTCTGTGTGCACTAGTTTTAGTAAATCTTCCCTATACTTCCAGCTTAACAAGATATACCTTGCCCTAATGTGTGTAGGATCATAATATATCTGACCACCAGTATACATGGTGGGTTGGTATATGGAGACAGTGTGAAGTGGTACTTTGTCATAATGTTGGAGTTTAGATCAATAATGAAGTGATTTTAAATAAACGTGTCCCATATTATGGTAGATGAGGTATAGAGGAGTAAAACAGCCCATTGGTTCAGGCCAGATTTTAAAGAGGAAATAAACCCTCCCACTCTGATGCTGCTTTTCATTTAGTCCATTATAATAAGTAATTATCAAACTATAGCCACTGTAATCCAGGCCAAAACGCATATTACTTACTGTTTAAAGAAGCTTTAAAAAACTTGTTTCCAAGGGTTAAGGCAGCGCATCTTAAGTATTGTTTTCTGAGTCCACAGTAGAGTGTATTTCCGCCCTTACATTGAGCACTTCCTATACTGTTAACTGCCTCCTTCTCAATCCAATGTTTCTATGGCAACCCTGCTTTACTGCTCATAGTATTTCATAGTGTTTACTTGTGCCTGTTATCTATTGTTTGCCTGTGTCAGTCTTATCAGCTTTAGCTGATAAGGCTGCAGTAATGCTGTCCATTGTCCAAGTTTACACTCCATGTGATGTCACATGGTCACATGGGGTGTAGTAGGAAGCTCTGAGTGATTATGCAGTCTTGTGGGATGTCAGTGTTGTGCGTAGGAAGATCTGATAATAGACAGACAAGTACACAGAGCGTGCCGTAAATCAGGGGAGATCTGGGCATGCTCAGTGAAGTCATTCTAAAGAACAAAAAGGATCACAACAATACTAAGCAAGTAAGGCGATATCTACAAGCAGTGTTCATTAGGGTTTTTTATGCTGATGTACATGGGACAAAGTTGTCGGGGAGAGTTTACAACCACTTTAAGTATTACCTTGGGGAGTTACAGACTAGAATACTGCAATCACTGAGCAGCAAATTATATCACCTGTGATGTATTTCACTTATTTTGCAAACCTGGCCTGTTAGTGGGTCCTGAGGACAGGAGTTGAGAACCACTGCCATAGATGATTTAATTTTCTTTCCTTCCACCATAGGTGACCAGGCAGACAGAACACAATGATTACTGCTAGCAGCTATAGCCACCAACACTAAATGCATGTCAAAAATCTGACAGGCTGGTTGTACCCAGGTCATTCAATGCATGACTTGGGTACAATCAGCCTGCACATAGATGGATTGAATCTCGACTAAACCAGCTGAATTTTGAATCATTTATGGTCGGCTTAAAGTAATTGTAAAGTTTCTTTTTTTAAAAATAACAAACATGTTATACTTACCTCCTCTGTGCAGTTGGTTTTGCACAGAGCAACCTGGATCCTCCTCTTCTCGGGGCCCTCTTTGCTGCTCCTGGCCCCTCCCTCCTGTCGAGTGCCCCCACAACAAGCAGCTTGCTATGGGGGCACCCCAACCGAGTCACAGTTCTGTGTGTCCATTCAGACCCGACCCGACCCCGCCCCCTCTCTCCCCTGATTAGCTAACTGACTTTGATTGACAGCCGCGGGAGCCAATGGCGCCGCTGCTGTGTCTCAGCCAATCGGGAGGAGAGTCCCAGATGGCTAAGACACTCGTGGACATCGCTGGAGAGAGATGGGGCTCAGGTGAGTATTAGGGGGTGCTGGGGAGGCTGCTACACACAAAAGGTTTTTTTATCTTAATGCATAAATGCAGGATAAGATGTGGTTTAATTGAGGGCAGGGGAGGGGCATGTGTGTGCAACTTCATGGCCATTACCCAATTTAGTTATGGACAGAAAAGATCCCACCAGAATAGATTGTGGGATTCTTTATATACAGTCCAGGCGGCCCTGATTTGGATGTAGGTATCCTGTGTATTCTTCATGGGCCCAGAAGAGTTCCACTCAGTGACCTTATTTTTATTTTATAAAGTTAATACATTTCCAAATGTTTTTTTGTTTTTTTTTTACAATTTATGTGCATTCGTGAATATTTTACGTTCCTATGACACCAATGCCACAGTACACTGTTTGCTTTCAGACTGTCTCTCTTTAATTTAAATATATAGTGAGCCATACAGGACAGTGGGGAGGGGGGGGATAACTTCACTGATCATTCTGATCTTGTGTGTATAATTGGAGCTTGAAGTATAAGGAAACTTTCAAAAAAGTGTTTTACGAAAGTGTCCTTATTTCCCTACCCTTCTTAAAGCATTTGTTACCCCAATTCTTCATTCCTGATATGTGCTTGCTATACCATGTACTTGTATGAGAAAGCATTCTGTTCTCTTTGTATTGCTTCCTTTGTGAAATCCCTGGTGTTTCTGCCAGTCCCTCTACTTTCCTATCAAAAACTGAAAACACTAAGCAGGAGAGCACATCGTAGTCAGTTCTCTAGATATGCTGGGAACTCAGTGTACTCTCCTCCAATGATCAAACTTGTCCTAACATGCCCCCACGCTGCACAGCCATTCAATGGGAAGCTCAGTGTGCTGCTGCTTCTCCTCCCCCAGCTCTTATGCAGCTGAGAAGAGAGGGAATGTAATCACTTATAAAAAAGGTATTTACAGTGCCTTGAAAAAGTATTCATACCCCTTGAAATTTTCCACATGTTGTCATGTTACAGCCAAAATCTTAAATGTATATTATTGGGATTTTATGTGATAGACCAACACAAAGTGGCACATAATTGTGGAGTGGAAGGAAAATGATAAATGTTTTCAATTTTTTTTACAAATAAATATGTGAAAAGTGTGGCGTGCATTTGTATTCAGCCAACTTTACTCTGACACCCATAGCTAAAATCTAGTGGAACCAATTGCCTTTAGAAGTCGCCTAATTAGTAAATAGAGTCCACCTGTGTGTAATTTAATCTCAGTATAAATAAGCTGTTCTGTGAAGCCCTCAGAGGTTTATTAGAGAACCATAGTAAACAAACAACAGGGTTAGGTTATAAAAAAAATATCCCGAGCTTTGAACATCTCACAGGGAACTGTCCAATCCATCATCCGAAAATAGAAAGAGTATGGCACAACTGCAAACCTACCAAGACATGGCCGTCCACTTAAACTGACAGGCCGGGCAAGGAGAGCATTCATCAGAGAAGCAGCCAAGAGGCCCATGGTAACTCTGGAGGAGCTGCAGAGATCCACAGCTCAGGTGGGAGAATCTGTCAAAAGGACAACTATTAGTCGTGCACTCCACAAATCTGGCCTTTATGGAAGAGTGGCAAGAAGAAAGCCATTGTTGAAAGACAGCCATAAGAAGTCCCATTTGCAGTTTGCGAGAAGCCATGTGGGGGACACAGCAAACATGTGAAAGAAGGTGCTCTGGTCAGATGAGACCAAAATTTAACTTTTTGGTCTTAAAGCAAAACTCTGTGTGTGGCGGAAAACTAACATTGCACATCACCCTGAACACACCATCCCCACTGTGAAACATGGTGGTGGTAGCATCATGTTGTGGGAATGCTTTTCTTCAGCAAAAACAGGGAAGCTGGTCAGAGTTACTGGGAAGATGGATGGAACCAAATACAGGGCAATCTTAGAAGAAAACCCGTTAGATTCTGCAAAAGACTTGAGACTGGGGCAAAGGTTCACCTTCCAGCAGGACAATGACCCTAAATATACGGCCAGGGCTACAATGGAATGGTTTAGAAATAAAAGCATATTCATGTGTTAAAATGTCCCAGGCAAAGTCCAGACCTAAATCCAATTGAGAATCTGTGCCAAGACCTGAATTTGCTGTTGACAGACGCTCTCCATCCAATCTGACAGAGCTTGAGCTATTTTGCAAAGAAGAATGGGCTAGATGTGCAAAGCTGGCAGAGACACCCCCAAAAAGACTTGTAGCTGTAATTGCAGGGAAAGGTGGTTCTACAAAGTATTGACTCAGGGGGGGCTGAATACAAATGCACGCCACACTTTTCACATATTTTTTTTTTTGTAAAAATGTTGAAAACCATTTATCATTTTCCTTCCACTTCACAATTATGTGCCATTTTGTATTGGTCTATCACATAAAATCCTACCAAAATACATTGACGTTTTTGGTTGTAACATGACAAAATGTGGAAAGTTTCAAGGGGTATGAATACTTTTTCAAGGCACTGTATAATGTTTTTTTTTTATATCTATGCAAAAATATTTTACCTTTCATTTCTATTTTAAACTGAATGGGTTGTTTTACAAGGTGATCATTTATAATCACTTTAACTAAGCTGATTTAAACCACCTCTGCCTTCTCAGCAACATATTGGCTGTCCTTTTCTTTCCTCTGCCAATGCATGTGCAGTGGAACTCCATAGACTTTAATGGGGGACAGGACACAGCATATTCTGAATACGAGGTTCAAGTCTGATCATTAGACCTGTGATTGCTATGGATATGAATCTTTTTTTTTTTTTTTTACAGTAACATATAATCATGACTGCTCAGTCCCAACTTTCCCTGTGACAGAAAACTTTTCTCTAGAACAAACGTGGGAGCTTGCAAAAAAAAAAAAATTATATATATATATTTCAAGTTTCAGGCTGGATTCACAGACCATTAGCAGCTTTTGTTTTTGCTCAAATACATTTTTGACAACACTATGATTTTGTACATGAATGAGAATAATTGCGGAAAGCTGGAATGTGGGACAATAGATGAAGTTGGAATGGGTGGAGCTGTTACTTCCACTGTAGCGGAAGCGTTTCTGTTGTCTGTATGACATGTTCGCAAGGAATTTTGCTTTTTGGCTTCTCTTAAAGGATACTATACCTAAAGCCTAAAAAGTTAGGTCAGTATAGTAAAACCTTGAATTGCCAGTATAATTTGTTCCGGAAATGTGCTTCTAATCAAAAGCACTCGTATATCAAAGCAAATTTCCCCATAAGAAATAATGAAAACTCAGATGATTTGTTACACCACCATATATTCATATAAAAATGATTACAGCAATACAAAATACAGTATAAAGTGTACGGTAAAAATAAAACAAATGAACCTGGGGATTCACATTGCCGGGACCTGAAAGTCGGCACGACTTTGCCAGGCAAATTCGAGGCAACTTTGAAGCAACTTCAAGGAATGCATGGTTAATCTCATAGCTCCCAACTGTCCCCGATTTGGAGGGACTGTCCCTGATTTCAAGGGACTGCCCCTGATTTCGAGGGACTGTCCCTGTTTTGGAGCAATGTCCCTCTGTCCATCATTCCTCCTCATTTGTCCCTCATTTTGGTCTGATCTATATAGATGTATATAAAATGCACTTTTTATCTATCAAAAAGTGTTTTCCAGCGCTAAACCTTTGATCTGATTTCTAAATTGCTGCATTTGCAAATTCCAAAAGCCGATATAAAGGAATAGTAGTGGTAAAAAAAGCAATTGTGGGTTTAACCAATCTTGGTTTTTTTTTGTAAAATTCTCCTTTAAGGGGGCGTGGCAAGGGGTGTGTCCAATGCCTGCATACTTTTGCTGATAGGTGTCCCTCATTCCCATCTCAAAAAGTTGGGAGGTATGGGTAATCTTCCTGTAATGTCGGATCCAAATCACATCAATTAAGATAAGGATCTGACTTAGAGGAAATTTCCATTAAAGTCTATGGGCACAAGTCAGACAGAAGTCGCCTTGAAGTAGTACAGGAACCTTTTCTAAAGTCGGAGCGACTTCAGTGATGCTATCTAAGACAACTCTCATAACTCTCATAACTAACATAGGATTTCACATTTCACGCGACTTGGAGTCTCACAAGTGGGATCCCAAGTTGTGGCAGTGTGAACTGAGCCTTATACTCAGTTGTGATGTGACCCGACCTCGCTTGTTTATCAAGTTAAAATTTATAAAAAAAATTAGCTTGTCTTCTAAAACACTCGCAGACCAACTTACTCGCAGTCCACGATTTTACTGTATTTATCAAGTAAATGACTACAACTCAACTATGCCTAATTTGTCTAAATAATTCAATTTTACATTTTTAAAGACAGATAAGCTTCATTTGATACAGCGACTTGATCAATTACCAACTCACGTTTTACTATAAGCTATTAAATGTTCATTTTCTTTTTAATTATTTTACACATAACAGTTTTTGATTATACTTTTAAATTCATTTTTTACGCATTGTAATGATTTCTTACATTCTATTTCGTTATCTGTGCTCAGCAGTGTTGCCAACCTACCAGATTTAAATTTACTGACACAACACCCAAAATTGACTGGCACAGCCACGTTTTTACTGGCATTTCCAAAAGTTACAAAAGTACAGTTTTAAGTGCAAATTTGAGTATTTAGGCTACAAACATACAATATGCAGTTAGCAATATGATTTAAGGTAGATAATAAGGAAAAAAATATATTTCTTATTTAATTTTCGATATAGTAAGTAAGTAGCTCAGGGACAGGAGGGCAATAATTTAGAATGGGCGGCACACATAAAATTGACTCTCACAGTGACACTGACAGCAGTGTGCAGCAGCACAGATGATGGTGACATCTCACTGACACAACATGTCCCCTCCTGAGTCACAGTGACAGTCTCTCTCCAAGCCAAGTGGTCCCTCCAGTCCACTCCAGTCTAAGCAGCACCGACGGTCCCGGTCCAAGCCTGCCTTGCTTCCATACCGTAGACATGAGGCTCTGGCCACTCTGCTTGGCTCCATTGCACCATGACATCACACAACATGCTCAGTCACCGCCTCTGCCAGAGCCGCCCAATCACACTGTAGCAGGCACTCGGATGGTCTCAGCCGGCTACGAACCAAGCTGAGCGTCACAACCATATTTTTTACTGGCAACCTTTTACTTTTACTGGCATTTACTGGCAGGAGAACATTGCCTGTTTTTTACTGGCTGCCAGTAAAAATACTGACAGTTGGCAACACTGATGCTCAGTGAGACGCACTGTATCATCTGCAGGCCGGAGAAGTTGGTTTGTAAACAAATCTAAAGCCTGCATGTGATTGCTTTGAATTGGACGAAGGTGATTGGTCATTGACAGCACCGCTAAAGAAACAAACTTTGTAACTTAGAATGATGTTCAGTTAGCATGGGGAGCTGTGCCTGAGAACATTTATCTACGGATTGTGGTTGTCAAGGGGTTAAGCCTAGCCTTAAATGTCAAGAGCAGCCATAATCCATTTTCCAGTTATACCATCACAATATAAAACTTTCTATTTTCATGCCCTAGTATACGGGTACTCAAACAATTTTAACACAGGACCAGTTTAGTGTCCTTCAGACTATTGGGGGGCTGGACTGCGACCTGTAGGAACAAAAAAAAATGGTCTGGCATTGAAAGTCAGTGAGAACTACTAATGCTGATTGTCAGTGGGAAGAATAATGCCCCATACCTGGTCTCAGTGGATGGCATAGTATCACATTGTTGGTGTCATTGGGAGGAATACAGCTCCATCGTTCATGTCACTGGGTGGAAGAACAGTGCCCAGCTGCTGATTTTAATGGAAGGAGAGTAGTGCCCTGTCGTTGGTGTCAGTGGGAGGAATAGTGCATCATCGTTGCCATCAGTGGGAAGAAAAGTTTGAATATTGTTGTCAGGGCCAGGAATAGTGCTTCATCATTAGTGTCGGGGGGGGGGGGGGGGGGAATCATTTCCCATCATATCTGGTGAGTATTGGTTCCCCATCATTGGTGTCAGTGGGAGGAATAGTGTACCACTGTTTGTTTCAGGAGGAGGAACAGTACCTTATCACTGATGTTAGTGGAGGAAACCGTGCCCCAATGTTGAGGTCAGTGGGAGGAATAGTGCCTCAATGTTGGTGTCATTGGGGGATTAGTGCCCCATCATCAGTGTCTTTGGAAGGAATAGCGCCCCATTGTTTGTGTCAGTGGGAGGCTTAGTTCCCCATCACTGATGTCAGTGGAAGGAGAGGTGCCCCATCATTGGTGTCAGTGGGAGGAATAGTGCCCCATCGTTGGTGTCATTGGGAGGAACAGACCTCCATTGCTGGTGTCATTAGGTGGAATCGTGCCTCATCGCTGATATCAGTGGAAGGGATAGTGCCCCATCGTTAGTGTCATTGGGAGTTATAGCGCCCTATCATTGATGGCAGTGGGAGGAATCATGTTGCATTGTTGCCAGCAGTGGAGAGAACAGAGTTCAGTTATTGCTGTCAGGGGCAGTAATAGTGCTCCATCACTGGTGTCAGTGGGAGGAATAGTGTCCCATTGGTAAGTTCAGAGGGAGGAACAGTGCCCCATCATTGATGTCAGTGAATGACACATAGTTTGTGTCAGTGGAACAAAAAAAATGCCACACTGTTTGTGTTAGTGGGAGGAATATCGCTCCATCATTTGAGTCAGTGGAAAAAAAGTGCCCCATTATTGGTGTTAGTGGGAGAAATAGTGCTCCACTGTTGGTGTCAGTGGGAGGAATAGGGCCCCATTCCTGGTCTTAGTGGGAGCAATAATTTCCCATCCTTAATGTCAGCGGGATGAGGAAAGCTCCCTAAATAGTGGTGTTATTTGGCATTTACATTCCAATTTGCTCCATGTCCTGTGGTTGGATGACATCACGCTCACAACTACACAGGCACTGTTGGGCAGAAGACCACTCCATGATGGCACCAAAGTAACACATGCTAAACTGTCGGTGCTGACAAAAACTGATAAAATCAGCTGATCCAAAAGGGTAAGGGCAGGATTGGTAGAGGTGTTAAGAGAGATAAATGTGCATAAAAATATCTGGCGGCACTTGCTATATCAAGTAGGAGTTCAATAATTTTTCTGATGTAATAGCTTTCCTTCACTTTTTTCCTGGAGACTTTTCATAAACTTCAATAAAGCCTTCATAATATGAAGAAATAAGTGCCTCCCTCACTTACCCTCCTCTTTGACACCTTTCATTTCACAACAAAGCTACAGTTCCTGTCTAATGGAATTCTAAACTTCTGAATAAATGTGTTATCAGTGTAACTAGCTTAAAAAACTGCTTTGAATATATTATCAGCGCTGGATAGAAATAACTTCTCTTGCGAGCTTCAACCAGCACTCTCTGGCTTCGATATGTGCATTCAGCTGATAAGAGCTGAGTTCTACCTTGAAATGAGATCCGTGTATTGGTGCGCTGAGTGGGGCCAGGATGGAGGCAGCCACATACAAAACCCTCTTTCATCTTTACTGAACTTTATTAATATAATTCAAGACCGGCCACAGGGCCTCGTCCAAACCATTTGCCATTCTTGAGGTTATCCCCTGGAGTATATTAGGATTGGATGACGTCCTTATTAAAATTCAAAGAAATAATATAAGATCTTGGCAATCCTATTAGCATACAAATAAGGAGATATCGGTACCAAAAATAGGCAAAGTCGATTCATGTGTAAATTGTTCATTTTTTCCCTAGATAATGCTGAATATAATAAAATTCTCTCTCTGTATTTAAAGATTCCTCAGCTAATTTCATTTGAAATGAATATCAGCTGCATAAAATGCTGACTTGCAAACCCAAGTATAGTAAAGCTGGCAATGATTCGTGGGGTAAGGGAGCGTACATGGATCAAAGACAGCAAGCAATGTGATTGTCAAACAAAACTACGCAGACTGCTCACATAGGGGTCAACTGAGGGATATACAAAGTGGTTTTAAGGATCTGTAGATCTCATTACCACACATATAGCCTTCACAGAGCTACAGTAGTTGATTATCGTCTGTCTCAGGAACAGGTTTTAGTCTAGGCAAATAAGGAAGACAGCATAACATTAAGGTGGGGGGTGTTTGGGATGGAAGGGTGGTGGTTGGCTGGGGTCAACAAAGAGACTTGAGTATGGTTTTAATAGGAAATACTTTATTAATGACTAACGATAAAGATGAGAGAAAAATTTAGGAGTTGCGCATGCAGACATACAACTCATTCCAAAGGGTTCACAAACCTTTTCTTGGAACTCTAGTTACTATGCTGCATATTATCTTCATTAGCTCAAGCTCTAATATAGATACTGTACTGCAGTGTAAGAGAGGTGCTGCACTCTGGACCACATTTTATCTAAAAATGGTGTTTGGCATACATATGAAGGAATCTATTCTCTTAAGATCACAATAGATGGAAATGACGACCTTCAAGTCTTTGAGGTCCACCTTATTTAGCCAGAATACCATATAAAGTATATATAGCAGTTCAAGCAGATAGGATGTTAGCTTATCATTCCCTTTAGAACAGAACTAAACTCTCTTATTTATTTTTTTTAAACACAGAAAATGTTTATTGAGTATGTTGCACTTTACAATTGAATGTAGTAACATATCATTTTACAAGAAGCATCTACGAATAATTACCACAGTTCAAGATAATACAAAGTTCAGTGTAGGGTTATAACTGGGCTTATGGCCATGCACTTATCACATTCGTTAGTAAACATTATTGATAACAAAGAAGATAAAACCCTTTCTCACCTACTTTGAGTATGATATCTATTTTCACTTATTGTGTCATTGCATACGGCAAGTCTGGTCTCCGTGAGACTCTTCCTGACTTAAAAACGTTGCGGTAGTAAGGGGGGAGGGGGGGGGGAAGAGGAGCCAGAAAGATAAGGAAGACCTGAGGAGCTGAAAGGAGTGCGAGGAAGATCACCGAGAGGGACAAGGGGGAAGTAAGAGAAGTAGGAGAAGAGGTGGAAGGACAGAAGCAAGAGGGGGGGAGGGGGCAAGAGAGGTGCCCAGAGGGCGTCCGCCCATAGTATAGGGGTAAAAGAGGTGGAGAGATGGAGAAGGGATGACAAGAAAGACAGTCAGAGCGGAAATTCGGGGGGGCTCGCCCGGTCCCAGTTATGCCAACATACGTGTGACTTGGTGCCTTTGAATTCAGAGAGTAGTAACTCCACCAACCACCTTCAACCAATTTGCCTCTCAAATCCCATCCCATTGGTATACTCACACCACCAGGTGCCGATCTGCGACCCAGACCGCCCAGATTTTGTCAAACTAAACTCTCTTATTAAAGAACATATAGCAGTGTATCTTATTATAGTAATTCATACTGTAACATAAAATGCAGCACTCAAAAAACGCTACGTTCTCCACCCACCAAAAAAACAAATGGCAGTGTTAATACTCCAGTCTTCCACCACCAGTGACTATGTGTTACCAGACTGTAATGACTGTCTACCGAATGGTGAAATAGCATTTGTTTGTACTCCCTCCTCAGTAGTGGTCTAGAGACATCCAACTTCCATACACGTTTTATCATATCTTAATCTGCCATAGGCAATCCCAAGCAGTAATGCAGAATATCTGGCAAACTTAATGTCACCTTCATGCACAGTCCGGGAAAACGGGACTGCCTCCGAGTCCTACACACACAGATGGGAGGTCAGCCTACTAGACCACTATTGAGGAGGGAGAACCTGGTAGATAGCTGAACTTATGTGAGTGGAGGAGGTCTGGTGAGAGCTGTGGAGCCCAGGCTATACAAGTGTCCTGAAAACGTTTGATAAAGAAACGCTATTTCACCACTCCGTAGAGCAGTGGTTCTCAACCATTCTAGTGCCGTGACCCCTTGATAAAATTTCCCAAGATGTGGGGACCCCTAACGGTAAAATTATTTTCGTTGGTCATTTCATTGCTGTAATTTTGCGACTGTTATGAATCGAAATATAAATATCTGATATGCAGGATGTATTTTCATTCCTACAAATCTAACATCTTAAAGCATAGTGATTAATCACAAAAACAATCTGTAATATACAGCGCAAAATATTTATTTAACATATAAGTTACAAGTGGATGAAATGCCCCACCGAGAGACAGGGTAAGTGCCGGGCAGATGGCGGGCGGGCGGCGGGGCACAGTGGGAGCATTGATATGGCACGGGGGCAGCATTTGATAGTACAGTGGGAGCATTTCATATGGCACAGTGACTGCATTTGATGGGCACAGTGGCTGCGTTTGATGGGCAAAGTGGCTGCGTTTGATGGGCACAGTGGCTGCGTTTGATGGCACAAAGGCGGCAATTGATGGGCACAGTGGCGGCGCTTGATGGCACAGTGGCTGCGTTTGATGGGCACAGTGGCTGCGTTTGATGGCACAGTGGCTGCGTTTGATGGCACAAAGGCGGCAATTGATGGGCACAGTGGCGGCGCTTGATGGCACAGTGGCTGCGTTTGATGGCACAGTGGCGGCATTTGATGGCACAGTGGCAGCATTTGATGGCACAGTGGCGGCGTTTGATGGCACAGTGGCTGCGTTTGATGGCACAGTGGCTGCGTTTGATGGCACAGTGGCTGCGTTTGATGGCACAGTGGCTGCGTTTGACGGCACAGTGGCTGCGTTTGATAGCACAGTGGCAGCAATTGATGGGTACAGTAGCTGCATTTGATGGCACAGTGGCGGCAATTGATGGGCACAGTGGTGGCATTTGATGGCACAGTGGCGGCGTTTGATGGAACAGTGGCGGCGTTTGATGGCACAGTGACAGCGTTTGAAGGCACAGTGGCGGCGTTTGATGGCACAGTGGCTGCGTTTGATGGCACAGTGTTGGCAATTGATGGGCACAGTGGTGGCAATTGATGGGCACAGTGGCGGCAATTGATGGGCACAGTGGTGGCGTTTGATGGCACAGTGGCGGCGTTTGATGGCACAGTGGCGGCGTTTGATGGCACAGTGACAGCGTTTGAAGGCACAGTGGCGGCATTTGATGGCACAGTGGCTGCGTTTAATGGCACAGTGGCTGCGTTTGATGGCACAGTGTTGGCAATTGATGGGCACAGTGTTGGCAATTGATGGGCACAGTGGTGGCAATTGATGGGCACAGTGGCGGCAATTGATGGGCACAGTGGCGGCGTTTGATGGCACAGTGGCTGCGTTTGATGGCACAGTGTTGGCAATTGATGGGCACAGTGGTGGCAATTGATGGGCACAGTGGCGGCAATTGATGGGCACAGTGGCGGCGTTTGATGGCACAGTGGCGGCGTTTGATGGCACAGTGGCGGCGTTTGATGGCACAGTGGTGGCATTTGATGGCACAGTGGCTGCGTTTAATGGCACAGTGGCTGCGTTTGATGGCACAGTGTTGGCAATTGATGGGCACAGTGTTGGCAATTGATGGGCACAGTGGTGGCAATTGATGGGCACAGTGGCGGCAATTGATGGGCACAGTGGCGGCGTTTGATGGCACAGTGGCTGCGTTTGATGGCACAGTGTTGGCAATTGATGGGCACAGTGGTGGCAATTGATGGGCACAGTGGCGGCAATTGATGGGCACAGTGGCGGCGTTTGATGGCACAGTGGCGGCGTTTGATGGCACAGTGGCGGCGTTTGATGGCACAGTGGTGGCATTTGATGGCACAGTGGTGGCATTTGATAGCACAGTGGCGGCAATTGATGTACAAAAATGCTATCTCTGACTTACCAAATCACTGGTGTTCCGTCAGAATCAGCAAGCCGTCTGTGTTTCGTTTCGTCGCCGCCATCTTGGTAGACTCGTCCTCAGCAAGCGGACTTCGGTGGGTGTAAAAAGATGTCCGCTTGCCGACTTCTAAATGTAGCCTCACTGCGGACGAGAGTACCAAGATGGCGCTGACGGAACGTCACTTCCGTGCGGTCTCTCCTCTCCCAGAAGTGACATCTCGCTGGCCGAGACGGACAGACTCTGGCGTAACACAGTAACTTCGGGTCCGTCTCGGCCAGCATTCGCGACCCCCTGGCAAATCGGCAATCGACCCCCCAGGGGGTCGCGACCCCCAGGTTGAGAACCGCTGCCGTAGAGGGTCAATACATTCTGGTAAGAGGCTTTGCATGGTGGTGGAAGACTGGAGTATTAACACAGCAATTTGTCTTTCAAAAACAATAGAGGTGTTCACAAACTTTGGACTTTTTGCAATTTTACTTATCTGTATTTTGAGTGTTGAGTGTATTTATTTTGAGTGTATTTATTTTGCGGTATATTATAGACCTATGCGAGATCATGCTGAGGAGGCTGGCTGCAGGGAGACCAAAGAAGGAGAGTGTAGGCATTCTCCTACAGGCAGTCCAACAACATGATTTTAGGAATAAATTACTTTTACAACTCAAAACATATAGAGAATTTCAGATTCACATTTGAGGACACAAGAAGGTAGTTACTGTATATATGGGTTTAATCATTTTTTTGTTGGAGCTCTTTGTGGTGCTTGTTGAATCCCCTGTGAACAAAAAAAAAAGTGAACCGCGCAAACACAGCACATGCAAAAAGTGCACTAGCGTACAGTAATGAACTGGCCTCTGAAGAGGAAAGGCCTAAACCCCTGGCACAAGGCTCCCGACAGGCACCCTGCTCCTTAGGGACCTACTGAAGCTGGTCTACAAAGTACTTGGTGAGGGCTTTCCTGAAGAGAGGACCTTAATGTGGAGAGTAAAATGACCCGTAAGGCACGGATTCTCTCTCTGACATCGGGGCAGGCCCCCAAAAAAACCCACACCTTTAGTCTCTGTGAAATAAATATAAATACACGCAAAAAAATAAAAGAAGTGCCAAGTACAGTAGACAAGGCAGGCATTGCAGCCAGTATAAAAATTGCCCTGGACTAGCCACAAGGCATGCCCAAGTGGCGAGTGTAAGATAAACAATAAGTGACATAACCGAGTGCCAGTGAAACTTAGTGGGGTCCCAAACCCAAGGTGTTTTTTGACACCCCTGAGACACCACCCCAAGGTGGCACATCACTGGGAGCTCCTAGACAGATGCAACCCCAGCCCTAGTAGAAAGGCATTAACACTTACAGAGAGTCCTGCCTACAACAGGTAACAAGCCTGGAGATCCAGACCAAAATCAATCTGCGAGGAAAAGGATTCCCCCCACCATAATCACCTTATTACATCGGGAATTACTGACCAGCGACCCCCCCCCCCCACACTGTTCAAAGGGATACCAGCGTTTTAGAGTGTATGTGAAGCTAAAAAAACTAAACTTTTAGTTTTAGGTCAAGTGGGGAAGGATTATAAACCCTGGTCAGTTTTTATTACTATCCAGGGCCCTGTTGGAGAGAATGTCCCCTCACTTCCTGTCCTGCTGAAAACATTTAACCAGGAAATGAGCTAAAATCTACAACGGGTACAGACAACTAAAAAAAAAAAAGCTAACAGTGAGTCTAACATTCCTCTATATGATCAAAAAAGTATATTTATTCCTGTCTGTTTTGCTGTTGCTTTTTCCATCTGGTAAATTGTTCTCAGCAGTGCAAGAAATGAGGAGAGATCTATATAATGGAACCTTGGATGGTAGTAAAGAACAGACAGGACTTCTAATTCTTCCTCATTCTAATCAAAACTAATAAAAAAACTAATAAAAAAGTTTGACATATACTTTAGACCAAAAAATCTATAAAAATATTTACCTTTTATACTAATGCCGCGTACACACGGTCGGACTTTTCGTCTACAAAAGTCCGACAGCCTGTCCGACAGACTTCCGGCGGACTTTCGGCGGACTTGCGGCAGACTTTCTAACGAACGGACTTGCCTACACACGACCACACAAAAGTCAGACGGATTCGTACGTGATGACGTACACCGGACTAAAATAAGGAAGTTGATAGCCAGTAGCCAATAGCTGCCCTAGCGTGGGTTTTTGTCCGTCGGACTAGCACACAGACGAGCGGATTTCGGGGTCCGTCGTAGTTACGACGTAAAGATTTGAAGCATGTTTCAAATCTAAAGTCCGTCGGATTTGAGGCTGAAAAAGTCCGCTGAAAGTCTGGGGAAGCCCACACACGATCGGATTGTCAGCCAGCTTTAGTCCGTCGGCGTCCGTCGGACTTTTGTAGACGAAAAGTCCGACCGTGTGTACGCGGCAAAACTGTATTACTATTTACTGGGAATAAAGACATGTGTGTTACAGTATGCTTTTGGTGCGTTTTTTGATGTTTTACAACGTTCCAGTACATTCCAGGAAAAATGCAGCATGTTCTACTTTTTTTTTTCTGTAACTGGAACGCACTAGAACTGCAAGCACTGGTGTGAACTATGCTGTTGAAAGCCATATACCGTATATACTCGAGTATAAGCAGAGTTTTTTAGGCTGAAACCCCCCCCCTTCGGCTTATACTCGAGTGAGGGTGCCCACCATCTGCAGCTGTACCTTTGATAACTAAAACAGCGGGTGTCTCCCGCTGTGTCATGCAGTCTGTGCGGCTGTCCATTGTAACAAAGCCCGCCTCCTCCTCGTCCATGATATGAAGAACACTGATACAATGCTGGGAAACTGTAATGCCCCGTACACACGGTCGGATTTTCCGATGGAAAATGTCCGATCGGAGCGTGTTGTCGGAAATTCCGACCGTGTGTGGGCTCCATCGGACATTTTCCATCGGATTTTCCGACACACAAAGTTGGAGAGCAGGAGATAAAATTTTCCGACAACAAAATCCGTTGTCGGAAATTCCGATCGTGTGTACACAAATCCGACGGACAAAGTGCCACGCATGCTCAGAATAAATAAAGAGATGAAAGCTATTGGCCACTGCCCCGTTTATAGTCCCGACGTACGTGTTTTACGTCACCGCGTTCAGAATGATCGGATTTTCCGACAACTTTGTGCGACCGTGTGTAGACAAAACAAGTTTGAGCCAACATCCGTCGGAAAACATCCTAGGATTTTGTTGTCGGAATGTCCGAACAAAGTCCGACCGTGTGTACGCCCTATAACAGTGTTCTGTCTATCACGGACGAGGAGGAGGCGGGGCTTTGTTACAATGGACGGCCGCCGAACAGACTGCATGACAGTGGGAGACACCCGCTGTTTTAGTTATTACAGGTACAGCTGCAGATGGCCACAATGAGGCTGCAAATGGGCACAGTGAAATGGGCACAGTGAGGTTGCAAATGGGCATTGTTTACCCAGTAGCTGTTGCATTTCCCACCCTAGGCTTATACTTGAGGCAATACGCTTTCCCAGTTTTTTGTGGTAAAATTAGGTGCCTCGACTTATATTCGGGTCGGCCTATACTCGAGTACATACGGTAACCTACTTTCCATGCATTTTTGATGCAGAAAAAAACACACTGGACTGCATGTGGTGTGAACTGGCACTGAAGGCTAATGAAAGCTGGCCTGAAACTTCCTGCAATGATTGTATAGGTATGTAGTAGAGGGCTATATCTATGTGAATCTCCCTTTAAATAGCTGGTATCTATGGAATATTGAGTGGTTTGGTTCTGTTTTCCTCACGCAGCACAGAAACACACTGGTTTATGGGTTCCTTTCATTGTCTGCAGAACACTCGATAAACAGGAGGACGCATTGTGGAATGGCTGATCTGAAGAGATCACGGCTTTTTACTCAAGCACTATGTATTGTTAAATTCAGCACCAAGGACAGCAGATATTCCAACACTCCTGCATTGTCAAAAACATGATCCTAATGTAAAAAATTAGTTCAGATTCTTACTATCTTTTTAGAAGCACTAAAAATATACACAAAGAAAAAATAGCATTCACAGCCATGCATGTGACAGTTCAGACAGAAAGCTAGGAACATACTGGAATTCTGGTAGGATCAACCAGTGTTTTTCTGTAGTTATACTTGTGTTCATTCGCTTTTCCCCCACATCTATGTAAAAAATCATGAAAATGGGGAGGGAAGGCGATTTAACAAAAAAAGAACAATAAGTAATAGTAGATCTTATCTCAATCACTAAAATCTCATACATGTGTTTTAAAGCTCAACTCCAGACACAATATTTTATTAGCTTTACAGTGCTTAGAAAGTATCTTACCTGTAGTAACGTTACATTTTCTTCTTTTAGCCCCCTGTTCACATTGCCTGCAGCTTTGAAATCGTGCGACTTCATTTGAAATGGCACAATTTCAAAGCCGCATGTCAGTGCAACTTTGGGTGCGATTTGGAAGACATCTGTGCGGCTTCCTGCACAGATGTTTATGCTTGTTATGTTTATGTTTAAGTTGCACCTGAAATCGGCAAAAGTAGTGCAGGAACGACTTTTTTGAATCGGTGCAGCACCGCAAAGTCGGCATCGCACCAATTTGAACAGTGCGATTGCCGGCAATAGGATGCAACTTGCCATTGCCATTTGACCTGTCGCCCTAATGTGAACGAGGGGCTAAATGTCATATCAAAATATGTTTTCACTGTTTTTAAATCTGCAGCTTTTAATTAAAAGAATACTTGGTTCAGGCACTTCCTGTTATGGGGGTCTCCAAATTATGCTCTTGCATTGTAACACACTCACCTGGTAGAGAATACAAGCGGTCGTGATTACTCACGTTGCACAGACATGGTTCACCACTGTTATGATCAGAAAGCTGCTCCAGAGCAATGATGTGCAGCCGATAATTGAAAAAGTACATGTGGCTATAGGGGATCAGCAGCACTGAGATGCATACAAGGATGTCCTTCAGTTCATATTTAAAAGGTAACTCCACTTTTGTTGAGAAAAATAACATTCCCCTCTGGGTGATCTAAGTACATTACAGGGATTTTAACAAACTTTGTTGCCTACCAGTAGTATGTAACGCACAATGTAGGGGTCAGGAATAAGTAACGCAGAGTTCAGAAGTCAGTAGTATGGCAGAGTACATGGGATAGAATTCAGATGTAAGTAATGCAGAGTGCAGAGCTCAGTGGTACTTAACCTATAGTACAGGGTCAGTAATAAGTAACACAGAGCGCAGGGGCAGAAGTAAGCGATGCAGAATGCAGAAGTCAGTAGTATGTAATGCACAGTGCAGGGGTCAGGAATGGGTAATGAAGAGTTCCATGGTCAGTAGTAAATAGATGTAAATAGCGCAGAATTCAGAGGTCAGTAGTATTTAATGCATAGTGCAAGGTTTAGAAGTAGGTAGCACAAAGTGTGGGTGTTAGTAGTGTGTAGTACTGAATTCAGAGGTCAGGAGTAACAGAGAGCAGGGACTAGGAATAACTAACGTGGAGAACAGGAGTCGGGAGTAAGTAACACAGAGCTGAGAAGTCAGTAATATGTAAATCTGTGTGTAGGGGTCAGGAGTAAGTAACACAGAGCTGAGAAGTCAGTAATATGTAAATCTGTGTGTAGGGGTCAGGAGTAAGTAACACAGAGCTGAGAAGTCAGTAATATGTAAATCTGTGTGTAGGGGTCAGGAGTAAGTAACACACAATGCAGAAGTCAAGAGTAACTAGCACACATTTTCCCACACAACTAAAAAATACCCTCTTACAGTAAAAAGCTCTACAGCCACTGTAGATGTCACTCAGCAGACCTCACAGGCAGTGTTACATTGCAGAATGATGGAAGTCCTTCCAGGTCTCCCTTTGGCTGTGTTCTATGACACATCAGAGCCGAGGGGGAGCCCAGGACTTCCCTGGGCTCTGGATTCTGATCTGAAGTCTGAGAGGTGGCACAGCAGGGTCCATCACAAGCTACCCTTCACATGTCTGGGATCTATAGGTAGATTGTGACTGATCGGTTGCTGACCCCTGCCGACGTACTTTAATACGTTTTGGAGGATCAAATAAAAAGTTAAAGCAACATCATTTTTTTGTTTTGCCTACGAACATGTCATAAAGCCTTTATTACAAGTCATCTTATTTTTCGGTAATTATAATACTTATGATTAAAGCTATTTTAGGCTGATCCAAAACAATGCCATGGCTTGAAGTGGCAGCAGGAACACTGAAAATCTCTTTGATAATGTGCAATGGGAAGAATAGAACAAAATAGAACATATTCAAGTCCTGTTCTCTTTCAATGCCGAAGAATTTAACAATATAAAGAAAGATTTTAAAGGCCCTATAATCACACAGAGAGGGGTCTATCCTGAGTCATCATGTACAGCTGAATAGAAAAAACATTACACCAATTTTACTACTTAGTATTAAATAGTCATTTTGTGTTCTTTATGCTTTTGGTTTTGCATAGATGCTGATAATCACGGTTCACCTTCTCCTAATTTAGCTTGAAAAAAAGGGGAAAATAATTCACTTACAAAAAGGAAAGCTCTAATTTTCAGTGACTACGATACTGAATAGAAATACTTGGATATAGCCTAAAAAAAAACTCCAACAAAATGTTTAGGACACGTCTCCTATGTCCATCGTCTGGCACTGCTTTTCCCGTAACTGTTATCAAAAGGACAGTCAGGACTAGGTTGTATTAGCAGGAACTGCTGTCAAAATGCATTTGCTCCTGTGTAAAATTTTACAGTGCATCTGGAAAGTATTCACAGCGCTTCACTTTTTCCACATTTTGTTATGTTAAAGCCTTATTCCAAAATGGATTAAATTCATTATTTTGCTCAAAATTCTACAAGCAATACCCCATAATGACAACGTGAAAAAAGTTTGTTTGAAATCTTTGCAAATTTATTAAAAATAAAAAACTAAAAAAATTTACATAAGTATTCACAGCCTTTGCTTAATACTTTGTTGAAGCACCTTTGGCACCACTTACAGCCTCAAGTCTTTTTGAGTATGATGCTACAAGCGTGCCACACCTATATTTGGGCAGTTTTCCCCATTCTTCTTTGCAGGTCCTCTCAAGCTCCATCAGGTTGGATGGAGAGCGTCAGTGCACAGCGATTTTCAGATCTCTCCAGAAATGTTCAATCGGGTTCAAGTCTGGGCTCTGGCTGGGCCACTCAAGGACATTCACAGAGTTGTCCCATAGCCACTCCTTTTTTATCTTGGCTGTGTGCTTAGGGTTGTTGTCCTGTTGGTTTCCTCCAGACATGATGCTTGCCATTCAGGCCAAAGAGTTCCATCTTTGTTTCATCAGACCAGAGAATTTTGTTTCTCATGGTCTGAGAGTCCTTCGGGTGCCTTTTGGCAAACTCCAGGGGGGCTGTCATGTGCCTTTTTCTGAGAAAGGGCTTTCGTCTGGCCACTCTACTATACAAGCCTGATTGGTGGAGTGCTGCAGCGATGGTCGTTCTTCTGGAAGGTTCTTCTCTCTCCGCAGAGAAACGATGGAGCTCTGTCAGAGTGACAATCGGGTTCTTGGTCATCTCCCTGACTAAGGCCCTTCTCCCCCCATTGCTCAGTTTGGCCGGACGGCCCCCCCTAGGAAGAGTCCTGGTGGTTCCAAACTTTTTCATGGAGGCCACTGTGCTCAATAGGACCTTCAATGCTGCAGACATTTTTCTGTACACTTCCCCAGATCTGTGCCTCGATACAATCCTGTCTTGGAGGTCTACAGACATTTTCTTGGACTTCATTGCTTGGTTTGAGCTTTGACATGCACTGTTAACTGTGGGAACTTATATAGACAGGTGTGTGCCAGTGGCAGAGCTACCAGGGTCGCAGCAGTCACACTTGCGACCCAGACCTGGAATTCCGCCACTGTCTGGGGCCCCAGCGGGGTTGCTAGTCCCACTGCTTTGAGCAGAGAGCATCTCTCATACAGCTCAGAGCCCACAGTTCTGCCTGCTCCCTCCCACCACCCTCCTTCCCTTCTAGTACGGGATGACACAGTCGATCTGCTCCTTCTCCCCCTCCCCTCTCCTGTGTGTCCTGTCTGTGTCCCATTAATGAGCAGATCGACTGTGTCATCCCGTGCTAGAGAGGAAGGAGGGAGGGAGGGGGGAGAAGGGAGAACTGTCGGCTCTGAGCTGTATGAGAGATCCGCTCAGAGCCGTGCTGAGGAGGCAGGCACCATTGATGAGCACTGATCGGCTGCACTGATAGGCAGTGCTGATAGGAGGCACTGATGGGCACTGATAGCAGACACTGATAGGCTGCACTGATAGGTGACATTGATGAGCAATGATCTGTGGCACGAATAGGCGGTGTGGCACTAATGGACATTGATAAGCAGCACTGATAGGCAGCACTGATGGGTGCTATTAGGCGGCACTGGGCACTGATAGGCAGCATTGATGGGCACTGATAGGGGGAATTTGATGGGCACTAATAGGCAGTATTGATGAGTACTGATAGGCGGCACTGAAATGCAGCACTGATAGGCAGTATTGATGAGTACTGATAGGCAGCACTGATGGGCGCTGATAGGTGGCACTGGTAGGCAGCGCTAATTATCAGTGTAAACAATTTACTGATATTCTTGGCAGTTAACGCCTCTCCTTTCCTTGCACAGACACAGTGTGGGAGGAAAGGGCTGCCCAGATACCCAGCAAGTCTGTTTACATGTGATCAGCTAATCACATGGTAAGGGAGCCGCCGTGATTGCGCTGGATACATGTCCCAGGGGGGCATATGGGAGGCAGAGTTCTGGGAGGATATTCATGGACACCCAAACTTGGAAGCCCGGGGATCGGGTAGAAGGGGGGCCCTTCATGGTTTCTTGCCCTGGGGCCCTGAATGTTCTAGTTACACCCCTGGTGTGTGCCTTTCCAAATCCTGTCCAATCAACTGAATTTCCCACAGGTGGACTCCAACAAGTTATAGAAAACATTTCAAGGATGATCCGTGGAAACAGGATGCACCTAAACTCAATTTTGAGTGTCATGGCAAAGGCTGTGAATACTTATGTACATGGGATTTTTCTTTTTTCATTTTAATAAATTTGCAAAGATTTCAAACAAACTTCTTTCACGTTGTCATTATGTAGTTTTGTTTGTAGACTTTTGAGGAAAATAATGAATTTAATCCATTTTGGAATAAGGCTGTAACAATAAAATGTGGAAAAAGTAAAGCACTTTGAATACTTTCAGCATGCGCTGTACTGCAAGTGTCAATAAGTAAATACAATGTAACAATGTATTTACTATTTCATTCCTATGTAGATCATAGGTGTAAAATTGAGATTTTACATTTTAGGGAGGGTCCATTCTGCACCTATTTAGCATGAACTCATCTAACCCTTCTAGTGTTTAGCTGGACCAGTCAGAACAATAACACAAATCTGTATTTTGAACAGGATCCCAGATAGCAAGGATAACTTGCCACAAATTTGTGGCAGTGTTGAATTGTAAGTCTTGTTAACTTGCTGCACATTTTCACGGGTAAGTTGTACACTTGCAGATCACTTGAAGCTCAAATTCTAGTTGACACTTTTCCTTTTCCTTGTGCTGTGTCATTTGGCTCCCTGTATCACCTGACTGATCCTGCCTGGTTCTGCCCCCCCTCTGTAAACTGGCCACGGTATATCATGGCTGCTAAGCCCTGACACTGTGGTCAGTTTATGTGCCTCCATCATCCGCAGCTATCCTGTCTCTCCTCTGTCCTCCCTGCCTGTCTGCTCTGTGTCAAGTTCTCGCCCCCCCCCCCCTTCCTGCTGTTGAAATTACATTTAAAAAAACGTATAGAATGTGTGTGTTTGTGTGTTTGCTAATGCGGTGTGCTCCTGTCTATGTGAATCATAAAATAAATTGCAGTATATACCGTATTTCAGAGCACCGTTCAGTACTCACGTTACCGGCCTCCTCCCCCTGACTGACATCAACGGGGGAATCTTGGCCCCCGCCTGCTGCAGCTGTCAGACAGGAGAGAGCCGGCCTGTCACGTGAGCGCCGAACGGCGCTCTGAAATACGGTATACACTGCTTTTTTTTTCTAATCACAGAGATAGGAGCACACAGCATTACCAAACACACAGGGTTCTATAAAGTTAAATGGGTGGGTTAACAACCACTTTGAGAACCAGTTCACACCAGATGCAGTTTTGTTTTTTCTGCACCAATGCAGTCAGTTTCCGTTCAATTTCTCCACCGGAAACTGACTGGAACTGACTGCACTGGTGTGAACTAGAGCCATTGGAATACATGGAAAACATTGTGCATGCATTTTTAGTGCAGAAAAAAGCGCAAGGAACTGCATCTGGTGTGAACTAGCACTTAGACAAAACCAATCTAAATAAAAACATTTATTAAAACTGTAGCACCCTCTAGTGTCCTAGAAGTGTAAATAGTTTTTTTCCTGTTGTGTAGATAATTTGTGGCTTGGCAGGTAGCCAAGCCTATGTGTTTTTAATCTGGGTCAGGGTGAGTGACTCAGGGAGGCTGGATGACTCAGCAGGCAGCATCTCTGGTACCTCCCCTACTTCTGAAAAACTCCCAGAAGAATAGGAGGAAGGTTTGGAGAGCTGCTTGCAGTATTTATGAAAGCCCTGGCCAATCCCCAACAGGATCAGTTGGCAGGGGCAGGCCACCACATAAATATTCAGAGTCAGCCCAGCAGGGGCAGCAGAGTTCAGGTGGAAGCTGGCGATGAAGTGCTAAGGAGGCTGTCGGTGGACCCTTGAAGGTAGCCCCCTAGTTTGGGGGGGTGACCTCGGGTCTGGGGCTCGGGTACTGGAGGGACCCTCTACAACGCACAAATACTTTCTGGATGCATGGGAGCTAGTGTGAGGACAGCAGGAACCAGTGAGCACTTTGTCTACACGTGTCTAGCACACCAAAGTGGCCCGCGGTGCCTGCCTGTAATGAGCTTTTGCTACATCTGACAGAGAGCCCTGTAAGATCCCATCCAAAAAGTGTTCCAGCTGGATCTGTGATTTTTGTTCTACAAGCAAGTTTGTACAGGAGGCAAAAGAGGAGTGTACGTAGAAACTGTATATAGTTAGGTGTCCCTGAAGAAGTTATTCAAGTCAATGGGCATCCCATAATACCCTTGTCCCCATCCAAGCTTATTCCCCTCAATAAAACAAAAAAAAAACTAAGAACTGGACTGTTTCCTGACTCAGGGGTTCTGTGAAAAATGCGCTGTGCCTGGCTGTGCAGAGTGGGGTATCCCTTTCTACTTGCAGTTCCTTAGGGGGTGTGCTACAAAATATTTGATTCAAATCAATACATAACACTGTATTCCGATCATTCTGAACGCGGTGACGTAAAACACGTACGTCGGGACTATAAACGTGGCAGTGGCCAATAGCTTTCATCTCTTTATTTATTCTGAGCATGCGTGGCACTTTGTCCGTCGGATTTGTGTACACACGATCGGAATTTCCGACAACGGATTTTGTTGTCGGAAAATTTTATATCCTGCTCTCAAACTTTGTGTGTTGGAAAATCCGATGGAAAATGTGATATGGAGCCCACACATGGTAGGAATTTCCGACAACAAGGTTCTATCACACATTTTCCGTCGGAAAATCCGACCGTGTGTACGGGGCATTACAGTTTTTTTTTTTTTTATTAGGTTGAACATTTAACAAAACATGAAAAAAACAATAAAATTATGAAAAAGCACATTTACATAAACAACACTAAAATGGTACAATAAAAATATATAATCGTTATCTGTCCTATGGGCTTGGATCTGGAACTGGCCTGTTAAAATAAGAACAAAATAAATGATTACATACAGTAGCACCAAAATAAAGTATTTTAATCTATAGCCAAAACCAAAAAAAATTAGCTTTTAAATGGTTGTCCCCATGGTCAAGATATATATACAGGGGGTCCCCTAGTTACAAACATCCGACTTACAAACGACTCCTACTTACAAACGGAGGCAGACAACAGGAAGTGAGAGGAAATCTACCCCTGGGAAGGGAAATTCTCTCCTGTAAGAGCTATTATGGGGAAAAGGTACCTCCATTGATGCTTTATCACCAATCCTTGTTTCCACAACAACCCAAAATTTTCAAAATCCAATTGTCATTGGGACAGAAAGTGAGGTGAAATCTTCTGAACAGGGGCACAGAGAGCAAAACAAATGTTACAGGGGTGTTAACCCTTCCCTATGCTATCCAAAAAGCTTAAAAATAGTTTTTTTGGCTGGAGCTACACTTAAAAAATGTACCTGTTCCGACTTACAAACAGATTCGACTTAAGAACAAACCTATAGTCCCTAACTTGTTTGTAACCCAGGGACCCCCTGTATATATATATATATATTAATATTATATTTTGTTTAATAATATAAAAGAGAAACAAACAAAAGGCTGTAGCGTGCCTGTCTGCCTGGCCGCGGTCTCGCCATTTTGCCGCCGTAATCTAGCGAGCTGCTCTGCTATGGATCTCTGGAGCTGGAGCTTATGCAACTGCTCGTTCCGCCATCAAGCCACGCCCCCAAAATTCAAATTTTTTTACCTGCAAAGAAAATGTAAATCTTTTTTTTTTTTTGAATAGGTGAACCTTTAACCTTTAAAAGCAGCTCATCTGAATGTGTTTGCGGTATTTTCTTCACATAGACTATCAGCCACTCCTGAACATCCCCAAGCTTTTGGCTGGCCTTAACGGTGAGGCTCTATGAGTTGTCTGTTAAGCACAGCAGTACAGAGAACCCTTTTTGGTGGAGATAAATAAACAATTTATTACAAAGACAAACTGAATCATGAGGACAAAAGGCTTCCAGTGCAAGTTACCTTTTAAGTCTTTCATGGTCTGATTAGACTCCTTACGATAAGCCATGTTTCACACAGGCTTCAGCTTGTATACAAGCACATTTTTTTTTATTGGATATATTTTAAAGCAGAATGTAAACAATATTGTTTAATTTTTTCAAAATTATCGGTATTTTTTGTTTAAAGCGCAAAAAATAAACACCGCAGAGGTGATCAAATACCACCAAAAGAAAGCTATTTGTGGGAAAAAAGCACATCAATTTTTTTTTTTTAAATCAAATTTTTATTGAAATTTTCAAACAAAAATTAACATGTACAGAAAGAGATATAAGAAAGCACATGGAAATGCAGTAGTGCGGGCGCAGCCGCGTTGATTGTAAAGCACATCAATTTTATTTGGGTACAGCGTCGCATGACCGCACAATTGTCAGTTAAAGCAACGCAGTGCTGTATCGCAAAAAATGGCCTGGTCAGGAAAGGGGGTAAAACCTTCCGGAGCTGAAGTGGTTAAAGTGATAATCGGCACTTTCATTATGATCTGTGTATAACATTCCCAAAAAGGTGCTGAAGGGTGCCTTAAAGGCTTAAAAGCTATTCAAAGCTTGCCAAAAGTTTGATAAAAGCTTGCTGTTCATGCTGCTCTTATACAAACTGAAGCCCGTGCGAAACAGGCCTAGTACAAGAAGTGTGCATGGGACAGCTCTGATTTTCTGACATAATCATCAGATATATTTTTTTTGCAGTTATCTAACAGCTATAACAAAACACTTTCAGTGTTATATATATAACATAACAAAATATAGCAAATCAGAGACGTTCATTTCTAGGATTTACATGCACTTTCATTTTTTCATGTGAAAAAGAAACAATTCCACACCTAGGCATTGTTTATGTTTGTGATCTGAACATTCTGATGAATAAATCATGGGGAGATGAAATAACGAGTCCCGCAGCAGCAACCTGTAAGGTCCACATTATTATTCTACTAACGGAAAAAAATCAGCGTGGTAGAAATGTATAAGCAGAAGACCGTCAAGCAACCGTTTTCCTGTTCATCCCTGATTAGAGGGGCCGTGTGATCTTCTGCTTTGAATCATTAGTTTGATGCCAAAGTTTAGAATAGAAGAAAGATGCTCTGGTCCCAGAGGTTGCCGGATCTTTTAAACTGCATGACTGGCTGACTTCTATCAGACCTTGACCCTCTATAATGTTTCCCTATTATAGTATAATAGGACTGATTTACTAAAGGATATGTGCGTACAGCTGCGCATCAATAATGTACTGACAATTCAATTGGATCCTCGCTGAATTCACTATGTGCCTGCAAAGCATGCAATTTATATGCACACAGGCTAAAACATATATGCAGTGGGGAAAATAATTATTTGATCCCCTGCAGATTTTGTAAGTTTTCTCACTTACAAAGAAATGATCAGTCTATAAATTTTATCATAGGTGTATTTTAAATGATAGAGACAGAATATCAACCAAAAATCCAGAAAAAAAAACACACGATACAAATATTATAAATTGAGTTGCAGTTCAGTGAATAAAATAATTATTGGATTCCCAAGCATCACATGACTTAGTTCTTGGTGGAGAAACCCTTGTTGGCAAGCACAGAGGTAAGACTTTTCTTGAAGTGGTTACCAGGTTTGCACACATCTCAGGAGGGATTTTGGTCCACTCTTCTTTACAGATCTTCTCTAAATCCTTAAGGTTTCTTGGCTGTCCCTTGGCAACTCGAAGTTTCAGCTTCCTCCATAAATTTTCTATAGGATTAAGGTCTGGAGACTGGCTAGGCTACTCCATGACCTTAATGTGCTTCTTCTTGAGCCACTCCTTCGTTGCCTTGGTGGTATGTTTTGGGTCATTGTCATACTGGAAGACCAATCCACGACCCATTTTCAGTGTTCTGGCTGAGGGAAGAAGGTTCTCATCCAAGATTTTACAATAAATGGCCCCATCCATTAGCCCCTCAATGCGGCAAAGTTGACCTGTAAATTTAGCAGAGAAACAGCCCCAAAGCATAATGTTTCCACCTCCGTGCTTGACTGTAGGGATGGTGTTCTTAGGGTCATAGTCAGCATTTTTCTTCCTTCAAACACGACGAGTCGAGTTAATGTCAAAGAGCTCAAATTTGGTCTCATTTGACCACAGCACTTTCTCCCAATCTTTCTCTGAATCATTTAGATGTTCACTGACAAACTTCAGATGGGCCTGTACATGTGCCTTCTTGAGGAGGGGGACCTTGCGGGCGCTGCAGGATTTCAATCCATGGCAGCGTATTGTGTTACCAATGGTTTGTTTGGTGACTGTGTTCCCAACTGCCTTAAGATCATTTACAAGCTCCCCCCAGTATAGTTCTGGGCTGATCCCTCATCTTTCCCATCCTTACCCCATGAGGCAAAATGTTGCATGGAGCTCCAGACCGAGGGTGATTGATGGTTGTTTTGTTTTTCTTCTATTTGCGAATAATCGCTCCAACAGTTGTCTCCTTCTCACCAAGCTTCTTGCTGATGCTCTTGTAGCCCATTCCAGCCTTGCGCTGGTATACAATATTGTCCATGACGTCCTTTGACAGCTCTTTGGTCTTGCCCATGATGGTGAGGTTTGAGGCTGGGTTCACACTGGTGCGACACGACAGCCGTCCTACTTTGGATCCGACTTTGCCCTGCGTCATGAAGCCGGCATGTGTCCGACTTTCAATGAACGGGGATCCGACTTGGATCCCCGCCAATGCCCGGCACTGTGTTTGGTATGAATCTTTAGGGGGAACTCCGCGCCAAATTTTAAATAAAAAACCGGCATGGGTTCCCCCTCCAAGAACATACCAGGCCCTTGGATCTGGTATGGACCTTCAGGGGAACCCCCTACGCCGAAAAAACGGCGTGGGGGTCCCCCCAAATCCATACCAGACCCTTATCTGAGCACGCAGCCCGGCCGGACAGGAATGAGGGTGGGGACAAGCGAGCGCCCCCCCCCCCCTCCTGAACTGTACCAGGCCGCATGCCCTCAACATGGGGGGGTGGGTGCCTTGGGGGAGGGGGGCACGCTGCGGGTCCCCCCACCCCAAAGCACCTTGTCCCGATGTTGATGAGGACAAGGGCCTCTTCCCGACAACCCTGGCCGTTGGTTGTCGGGGTCTGCGGGCGGAGGGCTAAGAATCCAGGAGATTCTTTGGACAGGTGTCTTTTATACACATAACGGGTTGTCGTTAGGAGCACCTTCTTAAATTGAGAGGACTAATCTGTGTTCCACATGAGCACATACTGTAGCCAGTGTGTTGGAGACAGAATTATTGTTGGTTGGTAGGGGATCAAATACTTATTTTACTCATTGAAGTGCAACTCAGTTTATAACAATTATATCATGTGTTTTTTCTGGATTTTTGGTTATTATTCTGTCTCTGTCATTTAAAATTCACCTATGGTAGAAGTTATAGACCCTTCATTTCTTTGTAATTGGGCAAACTTAAAAAAATCTGCAGGGGATCAAATAATTATTTTCCCCACCGTACGCTAAATTTGGTGGTTTGCGATGGAGGCTCTAGTGTTGACACGTTCCTGAACTACAAATGCAATTTTCTGTAGTGTTTACAGGTATATTTAAGTGCTAGTAACATTTTTAAATATACATTGTTAAATAAAGGGGAGAGGAGGGTATTGTAAATAAAATAATAAAAATAAAGCCCAACTCCAAGCCCCCCATCGTTTTTGCAAAACATATATGGTTAATTTTAAAAAACTGTTTTCAGATATTGTCATACTGTACTGGTCACCTGACACGCAGGGCCCTAATCCACTTCTGGTGGGCAGTATTCAATGATGTAGCGCACTTTGTAAAATGGCACTGCTGTTCTCTGCACGATTGTATATTAGTGCATGGCATTGTGGGGACACCCTCTCAGGGGGTGGGTGAGCTGAGCTCACAGGATACCTTCTGTGCATTATGCAACCTAGATGATTGAGGACATCTAATGGTAGAAAGGATTTACTGGAGAGGAGGTGCGTATTGCAGCCACTGTACTTAGGGTTGGGTTTTAATTTGTTAAAAGCTTCAGTGAACCCTACACAGAGGGTATTGTACTGTGCATGCACTTACCTTAGAGTGCATGTCCAGAAGTTCACACCAGCTTGAGTACAAGATTCCACACTGTGACAACAATGAGGCTTAAAGAGTGAAGAATGGGGAGTCGTACTGAGAATTCACAAGTCAGAAAAAAAGCATCAAACATCAGATTTAAATCTTGTATCTTAGGTCAGGCACAGAGCTGACACACTTCATATAGCACCCCACACTTGAATGAACCAAACTTCGGGCAGGATCACAAACCCTGATTACTCCAGTGTCATTAAACCCATTAGCAGGATGTCTCTTAAGGAAGCCTGCTAAAGGCTGTTGTGAAATTGCATTAAAATTTCAAGCAGTAAAACAAAAAAGTATTTAGGCAGGCCATAGACGGTGCACATTTCTTTCCTGCAACCACGGGTTGCAGGAAAGAAAGCCATCCCTGTTGGGAGAAGACATTGATTATTGCTAGCGGATACAACAGCTGCTAGGGATAATCGCAAGTAAATCTAGCAGGCTGGTTGTACCAAAGTAGATCGATCAATCAACTTGGTACATTCAACCTGCCCACACACGGTTCAAATCTCGACCAGTTCAGCAGGAACCGGCTGAGATTTGAACAGTCTCTTGCCGGTCTTAGCAGAAGTCTGGCAAGCCAGAGCACTGATAGATGTCATAAAACAGCCTGTACCAGAGGCTTTTTTTTCAAGCCATTGCTATGCTGTAAAACCACTAGCAAAATCCCCAACAAGCTGTAATTGACCATCGTAAAACCATTTAGAAGGAATATACATTTGAGTCTGGCTGTGCTTGACCAGACACTTCCCTTTTCATACAAGAGAAATATAAAAACAAAAGAGGAATCCACATTAATAGTTAATGAACCTGAAAGGTAACAAAAACCCACTGATTCGCCCTTAGGGCGGTATATATCCCTGAAAGCAAAAGAACTTGAAGGAAAAATTGTGGAGGGCGTCAAAAAATGACCCTGGAAAACAATCAAAAGGAGATCAACCACGGTATAATTAATTACAATATGTAGGAAGGCCAGTATGGTGGCCTGAATTTATGGGAGGAGCCCGGGGGGTATTTAAGCAGCCCGCTCACTTGTGGTGCTTGTCGGTTTCCTGTGCGCGATATACGTCACTAGGCCGACTGTTCGAATACCAGCGTCCGCAAGTTCTTGCCTCGCAAGTTCCCGTATTCGCAATTTCCGTGCTCGAGAGTTTCGAAGTCCGTGTTTACCGATTCGTAGTTCGTACCACGCGTCTGGCTTGGCTGTCGCAGGTAGGGTCCCGTCGGACTTTTGTTTTTACGCATTCTTAGATATCATGTCACTAAACCGTGATATCAAACTTACGAATCACTCGCAAAAATTTCACAAACGTAACCGCAATGTATATCACTCGTACTATCGTTATGTTACCATTTCGCGTTATCTGAGAAAACCACCGCGACGCAGACGTCGCTTCATTTCTAGCATGTCTAAAATTGTTAAACATGCGTCAGTAGACAGCCATAGCGATTCGCAATTCGCAAATCTTATCGAATCACGTCAGTTCGATACCAATCATTTCTCATTTCTGAACATTTCTAGATACATTTCTAACATTTCAAACCATTTCAAATCATTTCTCATTTCAGTCACGTACCGCGCTCCGATTCGAATCCAGTCGCACCTAAAAGATGCACCGATTCGCTCCGGTGTGCCCCAATAGTTACGGCCTCATTTCAGTACATGCTCCAGAGTCACGTTATTATCAGTCACTCACCGATTCGTACCTCTGTCATGGTTATCATTTCATTGCCACGTATCACGCTTCAATACGAATTCAGTCGCATGGAAATGCACCGTTTCGTCTCGGCGTGCCCCAGGTATTAGCCACATTTCAGTACATGCTCCAGAGTCCGATTCGTAGTCAGTCGCTACAACAGCACGACCGATTCGCGCCTCTGTCATGGCAAACAATATGTTACACCTGCACTTACCGCGCTCCGATTCGAATCCAGTCGCATCCTCCATGCACCGATTCGTTACGGCGTGCCCCAGGGCTCGGCCTCATTTCTGAAACATGCTCCAGAGTCCGGATCATAGCTAGTCGCAGATATCGGGCGACCGATCCGCATCTCTGTCATGCAATTGCTACCATTTCACTCCCACAGCGCATCACCGTTTCGAAACCAATCGCATCCGAGATGCACCGATTCGTCACGGAATGCCTCAGTTGTTTCGGCCGTATCCATACCTATACCAGAGCTCGGTTCGTTGCCAGTCGCAAAATGCGGCACAACCAATTCGAGCCTCGGTCAAGGTAAACATTTCTCTCATTTCGTTTCATACTGCGCTCCGATTCGAATCCAGATGCATCAAACATGCACGGATTCGTCCCGGTGTGCACCAATGTTTTTCAGTTGCCTCATTTCAGTACATGCTCCAGAGCCCGGTTCACGGTCGGATCAGTCACGACACGACCGAGCCGGACCTCTGTCATGGAGTTCACTCATTTCATAATCAAGGCAAACATTTCAAATCATTTCATTGTCACAAGATTGCAAGCACCATACAAGTCGTTGCTTCAAGTTAGTCAGCAAACCCTTCACGAATTATCACCTTTCATTTTCCTGTAGGTCAGTCAAAGTTCAGTAGGTCCACCCTGCACCAGGTTCGACGATATCCCCCCAGGTAAAAAAAAAAAAAAAAAAAAAGGGAGAAAATAAGTCGGGTAAGTATGACTCAGGGGATCAAAGAAAAAACTTGAAATTCATGTCACCCCCAATAGGTTACAGTCAACCAAAAAATAAGAGCTTAAAGACAGGAGATTCTCACCAGATCAACCATGTCTCAGGCCGGCAGCGAAGACTTCACGGCCCCTCTGTCACCTTCCCCGGTCTCAGAGAGCGGCAGCGTGCAGTCCCTCAGGGGATGGACTATCCCCAAACTGACGGCAGAGCTCAGACGCAGAGGTGTGCCCTTCCCCGCCACAGCGAGGAAAGGCGAGCTGTTCAAACTCCTCTTTCCCCCACCAGCAGCAGGACCCAGTACCCAACAGGCATCCCTCCAGTCAATATCTTCAGCCATCTCACAACTACACACGATGGTGTCATCCCTGTCTACCTCGGTCACAGACGTCCAAACCAGGGTGGCACTCCTGGAGGCTCGACCGGCCGCGGCTGTCCCCGACCCAACCGCAACCCAAACCCTAACACCCCTTCCTGCAGGTACCTCAGGCTGAAGCCCCATTGTCTACCCCTCCCATTTGGTTCCAACCAGCATCAGGAAGGACATTTTGGACGGCAGGGACGTCAACCTGGCCTCTCTCCTTATTTCTGTGCATGATCTGGCAGAAAATAAGGCCTACTCCTGGGGTGACATATCGGTGGTCCTTAAAGCCAAAGACCCCAGATTGAACCGCAAGTTATCTGTCCCAGAATTCACCTTGGCCTTTGGCATGCTGAGAGACGTCCTATGCTCAGCCACCCCCAGCAGAAGGGAAGAGCTGGACTTGTACCTCCATACGGTAGTAGACTTGGGCTACAAGTATGGAGGATTTTCCTTTTACGACTACCACCGTTCCTTTTCCGCAAAGGCTGCCGCCAGACTCACACAGTTCCAAACAACAACAAATTGGAGTCTCATGGACACAGAGCTCTTCTGCCGCCATTTTGCCGGCTTACGCTCACCCCTGTGTGCGATTTGCCAGTCCTCCACCCACACTGCCACCTGGTGCGCCAATGCGGCGATCAGACGTCCCTTCGAATTTTCCTCTACCTCCGGTGCACTTCAGGGTCAGTCGCCCCCTGAACAAACGCCTCAGGTGGACAAATTCGGACGCCCAGTCCGAACCGTGGGAGGGGCAGCCATCTGCAATAATTACAATTACGGGTCCTGCAACTTCAGTCAGTGCCGCCTACTCCACATCTGCACCTTATGCCAAAGAGCGCACCCAAGAAACTTGTGCGAAGTCAAACAACAGAAGAGGGCATGACTAAGCCGGATCAACGTCTTATGGCTAGGACTCTACCTCACCTCACATCCCACCCCTTCCCTGGCCACCTACCTTATCCAGGGCTTCACAGTAGGCTTTCACACCGGCCTCATTTCACTACCCCACAGTACTTACGAATGTGGGAATCTTCGTTCAGCAGCCATTGACGAACAAGCCATAGATCGGCTCTTACAAGCAGAAGTAGACCGAGAGTACGTTATAGGCCCTTTCACTCAGCCCCCTTTCAGCACTTGGAGAGTCAGCCCTATTGGGCTTGTCAAGGGCAAATTCACAAATAAATTACGTTTGGTGTACGACCTGTCTGCGCCTCATTCTTCCCACATCCCCAGTCTCAATTTCCTGATCCCCTCCGAAGAATTCTCCCTAAAATATTCCTCCGTCGACATGGCAATACAAGCAGTCATCAAAGCAGGTACAGGTGCCTGGCTCTCCAAAGCCGACATCTCGGATGCCTTCAAGCTCCTGCCCATCCACCCATCCCTTTGGTGCTGGCATGGCATCAAGTGGAAGGAGGCATATTATTTTGCCACAAAACTGACCTTCGGTTCAAAGAGTAGTCCTTGGCTCTTCGACACATTCGCTCAGTCCCTTGCTTGGATACTGTTACACAAGGGTCAATGCCAAGAAGTCATCCATTACCTGGACGACTTCCTACTAATAGAACCTCCCAGCAAGCCCCCAGGAGACCTCGACAAACTCAGAGTGATATTTGGAAATCTCAATGTTCCCATCGCCGAGCACAAAGTCGACGGCCCAACACACATCATCACCTTTCTCGGGGTCAACTTAGACACCTGCGCTATGCAAGCCAGTCTCCCCCTCGACAAACTAACCCGCATTAGGGCGGTCCTTCACAAATTCCACCAAACACCAAGGGCTGTACCAAAAAGCAGTTGCAATCTCTCCTGGGAATGCTTAATTTCGCCATGCAAATTATTCCACAAGGCCGCACCTTCGTGTCACGCCTGCTGAGATTCCTGTCAGAAACACAAGACCCGATCAGATCCTAAATCTAGACTCCGCAGCAATAGCGGACCTATCTATGTGGGAGGAATTCCTGTCCGCCTGGAATGGCATATCCCTATTTATACCCATGGTTTCGGCCCTGTCACCCCAGGTGGTGACAGACGCTGCAGCCTCCACAGGTTTCGCGGCAATTTTTGGCCACCAATGGTTTTCAGGACCCTGGCCTCAACAGATACTGTTGATACCCGGCTTTATTCGAACATCTTCCCTCTTCGAACTCTATCCCATAGTGGCAGCTGCACAACTCTGGGGCCACCATTGGACAGGGCAAACCGTAGTCTTCACCACCGACAATCAGGCCACGGCAGACATCATCAACAAAGGCAGGTCCAAGTCCCTAGCAGTCATATCCTTCCTGTGCAGATTGGTACAACTGTCTTTACAGCATCAGTTTAACATACACTGTGCATTTATTCCCGGCAGATACAATTTAGCTGCTGACGCACTGTCACGTTTTAATTACACCTCCTTTTTCAAACAGGTTCCCGAAGCCGAACCAGTGTCGGCCCCTATCCCTGTCTGGTCACAGCTGACCCTGGACTAGTTCAACATTTACACGGAGCAACGCAGCTCATCAATCATTCACTCTCTCACAACACACTCAAAGCCTACCAGACAGCTTGGAAGGCGTTCAATAAATTTCTCACATCCTGCCGTAAAGGACCAACAGATGTCAAACAGGTACTGGCCTTCACTTCATACTGCCACACTCAGCTGGCCTTATCTTACAATACCATTCGGCTATACCTAGCCGGCATACAACATTTCTTGACGCTTGAAGACCCCACGAAATCTTCACTGTTCTCATCACACACTATACGAGCCATCCTAAGGGGCATTCAGAAACAACAACCAGTCATCAGCACCAAGCGCTTACCCATTACGGGGCCCATCTTCAGGGACATGTCGACTATTCTGGCTACTTCGCCATTCGGTCTGCTCCCCAGCACGGTCCTACAAGCAGCCATATATTTGGCTTACTACGGGTTCTTGCGACCTGGCGAATTCACCTATAACAACCCCACAGACCAAGTACTATGCAGACGGCACTTGCTTCGCTACCAAGACCATTTCATCCTTCACCTCGAGGTCTCTAAAACCCAGCAAACAGGCTCTGGAGTGGACATTCACCTCTACAAAACCAATAACAGCTGGTGTCCAGTCACCGTACTCAACCGACTCCTGTCACTCCTGCCTGAACAACCGGACACCAGTCCTCTTCTACCATTCCCAGTTAAACCCTTAAGCGCCTGTCAGTTTGTAAAACACATAAGGATACTTCTCCGCAATCTTCACCTTAACCCCAGTCAGTATTCAAGACACTCCTTTCGCATCGGAGCAGCCTCTGCAGCATCCCGCCACGGGGTTCCAGACCACGTCATCAAAAGACTAGGCAGGTGGAAATCAGCCTGCTTCGCCCGGTATATCCCCAATCCTCAAGTAGAGATGGCACAGGCATTCTCCAAATTGGCTCAATGAATAACTGAAAACCAATAAAATATTATACCCCTACCTGAATGTTTTTGCCCCCTTATTTTGGCATACCGGCCATTAGACCAAGGCACACTTTCAGGTCCATTTCATATGGTAAGTCCACACTTCCAGGTCTATTTCCGATGGTAAGTCTTATCTTAACTATAAATGTTATCTATGTCCATATCGGACATAGGGCTCCAACCATAAGTAGGAAGGCCAGTATGGTGGCCTGAATTTATGGGAGGAGCCCGGGGGTTATTTAACCGCTTGCTGACCGCCGGCTGTCTATTGACGGCCAGGCGGCGCAGCTCTCGTTGCGGGCGGGCGTCATATGACGGCCTCGCATTCCTAGGCCACCAGGGGGCCACCCGGTGCGCGTGCCCAGCGGCCGCGATGTCCGCCGGGCACCCGCGATTACCGGTAACACAGCAGGACTGTGGATCTGTGTGTGTAAACACACAGATCCACGGTCCTGTCAGAGGAGAGGAGACCGATGGTGTGTTCCCAGCACAGAGGAGCACCAATCGGTCTCATCCCCTAGTGAGTCCCCGCCCCCTACAGTTAAAATCACTCCCTAGCAACACAGTTAACCCCTTGATCACCACCTAGTGTTAACCCCTTCCCTGCCTGTCACATTTATACAGTAATCAATGCATTTTTATAGCACGGTTCGCTGTATAAATGTGAATGGTTCCAAATATGTGTCAAAAGTGTCCAATGTGTCCGCCGCAATATCGCAGTCACAATAAAAAATCGCAGATCGCCGCCATTACTAGTAAAAAAATAAAAAAAAATAAAAATGTTATAAATCTATTCCCTATTTTGTAGACGCTATAACTTTTGCGCAAACCAATCTATATACGCTTATTGCGATTTTTTTTTACCAAAAATATGTACAAGAATACATATCGGCCTAAACTGAGAAAAAATTTGTTTTAAAGAAAAAAAAATTGGATATTTATTATCGCAAAAGATAAAAATTATTGTGTTTTTTTTAAAACTTCTCACTCTTCTTTTGTTTATAGCGCAAAAAATAAAAACCGCAGAGGTGATCAAATATCACTAAAAGAAAGCTCTATTTGTGGGGAAAAAATGATAACAATTTCATGTGGGTACAGTGTTGTATGACCGCGCAATTGTCATTCAAAGTGCGACAGCGCTGAAAGCTGAAAAATGGCTTGGGCAGGAAGGGGGCGAAAATGCACTGTATTGAGGTGGTTAAGCAGCCCGCTCACCTGTGGTGCTTGTCGGTTTCCTGTGCGCAATACCCACCCTCCCATCCCCATTTCACAGCATTTCTCAACTATTCATTTCTCTTTACAGAATAATCATTTCTTAAACCAGGGTATGCCCCCTTATTTTGGCATACCGGCCATTAGACCAAGGCACACTTTCAGGTCCATTTCATATGGTAAGTCCACACTTCCAGGTCTATTTCCGATGGTAAGTCTTATCTTAACTATAAATGTTATCTATGTCCATATCGGACATAGGGCTCCAACCATAAATAAAGCTTTATTGGTGAAGTACAAGTATCTGATCACTCTAAACAAGGCAATGCAACCACTCCTTGGTTAGGTGATGTTCATGTAATTGCAATAATTCATGAATAAATAATTAAATAAACACACTGTAATCAAACAGCGTTGTCACAATATTAAAAAGCGCTGACCCATGAACCCCACTTGATCAAGACGAAAAAACCCAAGCCCAGAAAGGATAATGGACTAATGAATAAATTATCCTGGATAAGAACGCCCTATGAATCAAGGACAATTAAATATCCAGCCATCGGGTTGATGCAATATTCTGCTAGTATATTTCCAGCTAATGGATAGCCAAGATGTATAATGAAGGCATGCCTTGATATAAGATTATTTCAATCTAGTTAACTGGTCAAGAAATGATCGTTGGGATACGTGTCCAATGTGTTATGCCCCGTACACACGGTCGGATTTTCCGACGGAAAATGTGCGATCGGATTGTGTCGTCGGAAATTCCGACCGTGTGTGGGCTCCATCGGACTTTTTCCATTGGATTTTCCGACACATAAAGTTTGAGAGCAGGCTATAACATTTTCCGACAACAAAATCTGTTGTCAGAATTTCCGATCGTGTGTACACAAATCCGACGCACAAAGTGCCACGCATGCTCAGAATAAATAAAGAGATGAAAGCTACTGGCTACTGCCCCGTTTATAGTCCCGACGTACGTGTTTTACGTCACTGCGTTCAGAACGATCGGATTTTCCGACAACTTTGTGTGACCGTGTGTATGCAAGGCAAGTTTGAGCCAACATCCATCGGAAAAAATCCTAGGATTTTGTTGTCGGAATGTCCGATCGTGTGTACGGGGCATTAGACATAAAGAAGATCATCTTGATATAGGTTGTTTAAAAATTATGTATGGATGTAATTGAAACAAAGTTATCGGCCCGTGTATGGGCGTCTTACCTCTTTTGTATTGCAGCTTCGAGTCCTTGAAAGTCAGAGACGGGCTTCCAGCTTCAATATGCTGTAATATCCTCTGTAATATCCTCTGGATCTATTGACACTGCTGAGGCTGTTGTATCCGCTAGCAATAATCAATGTCTTCTCCCAGCAGGGATGGCTTTCTTTCCTGCAACCCGTGGTTGCAGGAAAGAAATGTGCACCGTCTATGGCCTGCCTAAATACTTTTTTGTATTACTGCTAGAAATTTTAATGCAATTTCACAACAGCCTTTAGCAGGCTTCCTTAAAAGACATCCTGCTAATGGGTTTAATGACACTGGAGTAATCAGGGTTTATGATCCTGCCCGAAGTTTGGTTTATTCAAGTGTGGGGTGCTATATGAAGTGTGTCAGCTCTGTGCCTGACCTAAGATACAAGATTTAAATCTGTTGTTTGACGCTTTTCAAAAAATGACCCCCTCCACAAATTTTCCCTTTTCATACAACCCTGCTCTCAAAATCGACATATAATTCAGAAATCCTGATATGAAAAGGCTACATTAATAACAAGAATCTACCCTATCACACATTACATATATATATATATATATATATACACACACACACAGGTATATAATATATATATATATATATATATATATATATATATATATATATATATATATATATATATATATATATATATATATATATATATATATATATATATATATGAACTATATCTTGTTTGCTTTTTTTAAAATGGTATGGTATGGTCAAATTTTGTTTTCTGTGATAGGTTCGTTACCGGACTGTAAAACGAGGCCATATTGAAATATGGAATGTTAGAAAAACTTCTCGGGCCCTTTCATTGGTTTTGTTGTTTTTGTAACTGCCTCCTCAGGGCCCAGAAAGGATGACTGCATCAGATTTTTTGTTACCTTTCATTAAAATATTTTAAAATTGTTAGGCTGATTAATCTAATTTAGATAATTACTTTAATAGGAACGTAAAGCATCATTGCCTCCTTAAAGAAAGTTTTCATGTTTTAAACTCTGCTTCATCCCTATCTGGCGTGGCAGTAGGTGTCACAGAAATTTCTTAAATCTTAAAATTCAGAATTGTTGTAACAGACATTGTAAACATGTTTCTATTAAAACACTTGGTGAAAACCATTCTGTGTGTATAAGGGTTAACTGTTGAGTTAGGCGACCCCCAGTGATGATCACCCCCCCCCATCTGCTGAAACTCTTGTCCTGCCAGCTGAAAAATCTTTGTGCAGCGTGAGGCTGAAAGTACCATTGTCACACAAACATTGGTGCTTAGAAGGCAGATTCCTATGATAAATTCCTATATATATCTGCATCTTTTGCTCTGATAGCATGGTGTACAGGTATTGTAGACCTGCTGCTCTGTTTGTTACATTGCTCAAGTTATTGCTTAGTGAGCTGGCCACATTTTGTATTTTTGACGCATACATGCCTCAGTACATTTTGTCCAAACGAAAGGCACAAATGCAGCACTATAAAGGTTGAAGGCCAGTTATGCAAATGTACCAGAGTAGGGTGAAAATTATGTTGTTTTTTAGCCAGACAACTCTCAGAATTAAATTGCCTCATTCATGTCTAGTTGAAATTAAAAAAATTGATTTTATTTTCAAAAAAATAAATACATTCATTAAATAATTCTCTCTAGTAACATTTTAGAAAATGGAGTATGATAATAGCACACTATATAAAAATCAATGCTTCAAAGGCCAAGTGGCTCAGCTCCCCCAAAAGTATTTTTTATTTATTTTCAGGTGGAACATGCAAAGATTATCCAGCCCCTGTTGTCTTATACATCCTGGATACACTACCAGAGAGACCTCCATGTTGTAATTCCTGACCACTTTTGCGTGTCTCAGCTCCTCCTATTACATTCTATATACCCCGTTTCCCCGAAAATAAGACCTAGCGTGATTATTGGTGATGGCTGCAATATAAGCCCTACCCCCCAAATAAGCCCTACCCTGTTTCCCCGAAAATAAGCCCTACCCTGAAAAGAAGACCTACAAGGACTTTAACTAGGGTTTATTTGGGGGGTAGGGTTTATATTGCAGCCATCACCGACAATCACGTTAGGTCTTATTTTCGGGGAAACAGGGTAATTATAAAATGAATAAACCCAACAGGAATGTTGGAAAGCCCTCATAATGAACACGGAATGTATATAGACCTGGGAAATCAGCACAGAGATCTCATCAATAGAGGCCCCCAAAGATATAAGAAACTGTCAGATAATTTAACGCTCCAGCATCAATAAAACCCCTAAATATTAGTTTGGGATGGATGGACTCTGAAGGGGATCTACCATGAAGCAAAACACTTATGTAGAAAGCGTCAGAGGCAGTGGCGGCCCATCCATACGGGGTGCAGCCCCCCTATTCCATGCGCCCAGCCCCTAATCTACATGCAGGGCGCCGAACGCATGAATTCCAATAGTTCGTTTGCCAGACCCCTCTCCGAAATATTTAGCACCAGCCGCCACTGGTCAGAGGTCAGTCTCTGTGTTGTATACTAGTTCTACATCAGTCATTTCTCTGGCAGGGAAACTGAACAGATTCATCTTTTCTCCCCGGAAACAAATCGGCCTGTGTGCATGACAGATTTTGCTTTGCAGGATGCTGATGTAAATACGTTTATTCCCTTTAAATACTGTGCATAGCAAAGCTTACTGGGAACTGCAGAGATACACAGTTGCGTTGGGGTGCCAGAGTTAGAATTGACACTTGCATTACATCTCCCAGGATTACAGAATACATCTCCCAGGATTACAGAATACATCTCCCAGGATTATAGAATCCTGGGAGATGCAGCGGCTACCAGCATGGATGCCATAATGTAGTTTGAGACAAGTAAACTGAACAGTACGTAAACTGACCTGTGATTGGGAATTAGCCAGTTATTAATTTCCAGCCGGAGGTTAAATGCTGACAAGTAAACACAGCACCAGGTTGGCGAGGATAATTAAACCTCAGGTCCTGGCACCGATCGCATACATCTGCGATTGCTGGCAACACAACTAACTCACCCCAATCCGCTAAGCAACTGTCCGTCGTGTTCCGACACAGAAAACCAGAACTGACAGTAAGATACCAAAATGTCAGAGCAGACAGAGACAGCAAATAAAGGGAAATCGCCAAATAAAAAATCCCAAGACAATTCTATTGTACTGCCAGCCTTTCTCAACATTTGCACCCCAGAGGAACCCATAAGGCTGGGTTCACACTGTGTGCGGACGTGGCTCACAGCAGGGGGTCCAGTGCATCCCTGATCTCCGTTTCAGGGATGAATCGGGTCCGAATTTTTGCCTGAATTTGGACCTGAAACGGAGCCAAAAGATGCACATGACCCTTGTTCAATGCGCTCCGCGGCCGCCCCAGAAGCTATGCGATCCGGCTTCATTGAGAGCCGGTCACAGTTTCCTGTCATGCGAATTTAATGTGGAAAAAACCTGCATCCAATTCACATCAGTGTGAACCCAGCCTAATTCATTTGTTACCCCAACATTTCATAACACTGATATGTGCCTGCTGTACCATGTACTTGTATGAGAACGTATTCTGTTCTCTTAATATTGCTTCTTTTGTGTGAAATCCCTGGTGTTCCTGCCAGTCCCTCTACTTTCCTATAAAAAACTGACCACACTAAGCAGGAGAACACACTGTGCCATTCAGTGGGAAGCTCGGTATACTGTTGCTTCTCCTCCCCTAGCTCCTATGCAGCTGAGAACAGAGGAAATGTGATCACTTATAAAATGTCTGCAGCTTCTCTCCCCTCGCTTCCGGGTCTCACTGGTTCCCGCTGCTGTCAATCAAAGCCAGTGACGAGGGAGCGGGGCTGAGTCCGTCACAATGGACGCAGCAGTGGGGTTTGGGAAGGAGCATGCACGAGTGCCCCAATGGTAAGCAGCTCCCCAATGGGGGCACTGGACAGAAAGGAGGAGGCAGGGCTGCCAGCAGGGTACAAGAGAAGAGGAGGTTCGTGGCCGCTCTGTGCAATTCGATTGCACAGAGCAGGTAAGTAGGTGTTTGTTATTTTTAGTTTGCCTTTACAATCTCTTTAACCCCATATCGCTTATTTTTAGTTTACCTTTACAATCTCTTTAACCCCTTATCACTTATTTTTAGTTTACCTTTACAATCTCTTTAACCCCTTATCGCTGCCACCTCCTGGCCCTTTAAGAGGTTTAAATGCTGTCAGGTGGAGGCAGGCATTCCGATCCTGTGAGCGCTGTGATAGGCTCACAAATAGGCGATCAGGAGCTTTTTCGGTACCTCATCGTAACTGGCCAGGGATCACACAGGGCGTGCGCTCTCAGCACAGAAATGTTTTACATTTGAGATACATATATGCGGCCTCTCTGCGTTAAAGCCCATGCTGAGAGGCCACATATATGCATACAGCCAGAGGGAAGAGGTTAAGATAATCTTTTTCAATTATCGAGTCATCATTAGTGATCAGTGGAAAAAATCCTGGAACCATGCTGATACGATCAACCTTGCAACCTCTGGATGAACCCTAAGGTTCCACAGAACCCTGGTTGAGAATAGCTGATCTAGCATTTCCATCTCCCAGCGGATGCCTCTGCACGGTTATAAATCTATATATCTATCTCTATATCTATAAATAGATCTATATATCTATAGATATATACAGTTTATATACAGTGGATATAAAAAGTCTACACACCCCTGTTAAAATGTCAGGTTTCTGTGATGTAAAAAAATGGGACAAAGATAAATAATTTCAGAACTTTTTCCGCCTTTAATGTGCCCTATAAACTGTACAACTCAATTGAAAAACAAACCGAAATCTTTTAAGGGGGGGGGGGGGGGGGGAGTAAAAATTAAAAACTAAGACAATGTGGTTGCATAAGTTTGCACACCCTCTTATAACTGGGGATGTAGCTGTGTTCAGAAATAAGCAATCACATTCAAACTCATGATAAATAGGAGTCAGTACAGACCTGCCATCATTTAAAGTGCCTCTGATTAACCCAAAATAAAGTTCAGCTGTTTCTCGTAGGTCTTTCCTGATATTTTCTTAGTTGCATCCTACAGCAAAAGCCATGGTCCGCAGAGAGCTTCCAAAGCATCAGAGGGATCTCATTGTTAAAAGGTATCAGTTAGGAGAAGGGTACAAAAGAATTCCCAAGGCATTAGATATACCATGGAACACAGTGTAGACAGTCATCATCAAGTGGAGAAAATATGACACAACAGTGACATTACCAAGAACTGGACGTCCCTCCAAAATTGATGAAATAATGAGAAGAAAACTGGTCAGCGAGGCTGCCAAGAGGCCTACAGCAACATTAACCACTTGACGACCGCCTCACGCCGATGTACGTCGGCAAAGTGGCACGGACAGGCAAAATCACGTACATGGTACGTGATTTGCCTTCCGCGGGTGGGGGGTCCGATCGGACCCCCCCCGGTGCCCGAGGCGGTCGTCGTTTGTCCAGCGGCGATCGGTGGTGAGGGGGAGACCATCCGTTCGTGGCCCCCCCCTCGCGATCGCCGCCGGCCAATCGAATCATTCCTTTGCTGCTGTATGCTAAACAGCAGCAAAGGAAATGATGTCATCTCTCCTCGGCTCGGTAATTTCCGTTCCGGCCCGAGGAGAGAAGACATCAATGTGAGTGCACAACACTACACACACACAGTAGAACATGCCAGGCACACAAAACACCCCGATCCCCCCCCCGATCCCCCCCAATCACCCCCCCCCTGTCACAAACTGACACCAGCAGTTTTTTTTTTTTTTTTTTTCTGATTACTGCATAGTGTCAGTTTGTGACAGTTACTGTGTTGGGACAGTTACTGTTACCCCCCTTTAGGTCTAGGGTACCCCCCTAACCCCCCCTAATAAAGTTTTAACCCCTTGATCACCCCCTGTCACCAGTGTCACTAAGCAATCATTTTTCTGATCGCTGTATTAGTGTCGCTGGTGACGCTAGTTAGGGACGTAAATATTTAGGTTCGCCGTCAGCGTTTTATAGTGTCAGGGACCCCCATATACTACCGAATAAATGTTTTAACCCCTTGATTGCCCCCTAGTTAACCCTTTCACCACTGATCACCGTATAACCGTTACGGGTGACGCTGGTTAGTTCGTTTATTTTTTATAGTGTCAGGGCACCCGCCGTTTAATACCGAATAAAGGTTTAGCCCCCTGATCGCCCGGCGGTGATATGCGTCGCCCCAGGCAGCGTCAGATTAGCGCCAGTACCGCTAACACCCACGCACGCAGCATGCACCTCCCTTAGTGGTATAGTATCTGATCGGATCAATATCTGATCCGATCAGATCTATACTAGCGTCCCCAGCAGTTTAGGGTTCCCAAAAACGCAGTGTTAGCGGAATCAGCCCAGATACCTGCTAGCACCTGCGTTTTGCCCCTCCGCCCGGCCCAGCCCACCCAAGTGCAGTATCGATCGATCACTGTCACTTACAAAACACTAAACGCATAACTGCAGCGTTCGCAGAGTCAGGCCTGATCCCTGCGATCGCTAACAGTTTTTTTGGTAGTATTTTGGTGAACTGGCAAGCACCAGCCCCAGGCAGCGTCAGGTTAGCGCCAGTACCGCTAACACCCACGCACGCACTGTACACCACCCTTAGTGGTATAGTATCTGAACGGATCAATATCTGATCCGATCAGATCTATACTAGCATCCCCAGCAGTTTAGGGTTCTCACAAACGCAGTGTTAGCGGGATCAGCCCAGATACCTGCTAGCACCTGCGTTTTGCCCCTCCGCCCGGCCCAGCCCAGCCCACCCAAGTGCAGTATCGATCGATCACTGTCACTTACAAAAGACTAAAACGCATAACTGCAGCGTTCGCAGAGTCAGGCCTGATCCCTGCGATCGCCAACAGATTTTTTGGTAGCGTTTTGGTGAACTGGCAAGCGCCAGCGGCCTAGTACACCCCGGTCGTAGTCAAACCAGCACTGCAGTAACACATGGTGACGTGGCGAGTCCCATAAGTGCAGTTCAAGCTGGTGAGGTGGCAAGCACAAGTAGTGTCCCGCTGCCACCAAAAAGACAAACACAGGCCCGTCGTGCCCATAGTGCCCTTCCTACTGCATTCGCCAATCCTAATTGGGAACCCACCGCTTCTGCAGCGCCCGTACTTCCCCCATTCACATCCCCAACCAAATGCAGTCGGCTGCATGAGAGGCATTTTCTTTATGTCCTCCCGAGTACCCCTACCCAGCGAACGCCCCCAAAAAAGATATTGTGTCTGCAGCTAGCGCGGATATAGGCGTGACACCCGCTATTATTGTCCCTCCTGTCCTGACAATCCTGGTCTTTGCATTGGTGAATGTTTTGAACGCTACCATTCACTAGTTGAGTATTAGCGTAGGGTACAGCATTGCACAGACTAGGCACACTTTCACAGGGTCTCCCAAGATGCCATCGCATTTTGAGAGACCCGAACCTGGAACCGGTTACAGTTATAAAAGTTAGTTACAAAAAAAGTGTAAAAAAAATAAAAAAATAAAATATATATAAAATAAAAAAAAATAGTTGTCGTTTTATTGTTCTCTCTCTCTCTATTCTCTCTATTGTTCTGCTCTTTTTTACTGTATTCTATTCTGCAATGTTTTATTGTTATTATGTTTTATCATGTTTGCTTTTCAGGTATGCAATTTTTTATACTTTACCGTTTACTGTGCTTTATTGTTAACCATTTTTTTGTCTTCAGGTACGCCATTCACAACTTTGAGTGGTTATACCAGAATGATGCCTGCAGGTTTAGGTATCATCTTGGTATCATTCTTTTCAGCCAGCGGTCGGCTTTCATGTAAAAGCAATCCTAGCGGCTAATTAGCCTCTAGACTGCTTTTACAAGCCGTGGGAGGGAATGCCCCCCCCCCCACCGTCTTCCGTGTTTTTCTCTGGCTCTCCTGTCTCAACAGGGAACCTGAAAATGCAGCCGGTGATTCAGCCAGCTGACCATAGAGCTGATCAGAGACCAGAGTGGCTCCAAACATCTCTATGGCCTAAGAAACCGGAAGCTACGAGCATTTTATGACTTAGATTTCGCTGGATGTAAATAGCGCCATTGGGAAATTGGGGAAGCATTTTATCACACCGATCTTGGTGTGGTCAGATGCTTTGAGGGCAGAGGAGAGATCTAGGGTCTAATAGACCCCAATTTTTTCAAAAAAGAGTACCTGTCACTACCTATTGCTATCATAGGGGATATTTACATTCCCCGAGATAACAATAAAAATGATTAAAAAAAAATAAAAATGAAAGGAACAGTTTAAAAATAAGATAAAAAAGCAAAAAAATAACAAAGAAAAAAAAAAAAAAAAAAAGCACCCCTGTCGCCCCCTGCTCTTGCACTAAGGCGAACGCAAGCGGCGGTCTGTCGTCAAACGTAAACAACAATTGCACCATGCATGTGAGGTATCACCACGAAGGTTAGATCGAGGGCAGTAATTTTTGCAGTAGACCTCCTCTGTAAATCTAAAGTGGTAACCTGTAAAGGCTTTTAAAGGCTTTTAAAAATGTATTTATTTTGTTGCCACTGCACGTTTGTGCGCAATTGTAAAGCATGTCATGTTTGGTATCCATGTACTCGGCCTAAGATCATCTTTTTTATTTCATCAAACATTTGGGCAATATAGTGTGTTTTAGTGCATTAAAATTTAAAAAAGTGTGTTTTTTCCCCAAAAAATGCGTTTGAAAAATCGCTGCGCAAATACTGTGTGAAAAAAAAAAATGAAACACCCACCATTTTAATCTGTAGGGCATTTGCTTTAAAAAAATATATAATGTTTGGGGGTTCAAAGTAATTTTCTTGCAAAAAAAAAAAACTTTTTCATGTAAACAATAAGTGTCAGAAAGGGCTTTGTCTTCAAGTGGTTAGAAGAGTGGGTGATGTGTGACATAAGCTTCTAAATGTTGTGCATAAAATGCCAGGACAGTTCAAAACCCCCCCAAATGACCCCATTTTGGAAAGTAGACACCCCAAGCTATTTGCTGAGAGGCATGTCGAGTCCATGGAATATTTTATATTGCGACACAAGTTGCGGGAAAGAGACAATTTTTTTTTTTTTTTGCACAAAATTGTCACTAAATGATATATTGCTCAAACATGCCATGGGAATATGTGAAATTACACCCCAAAATACATTCTGCTGCTTCTCCTGAGTACGGGGATACCACATGTGTGAGACTTTTTGGGAGCCTAGCCGCGTACGGGGCCCCGAAATCCAATCACCGCCTTCAGGCTTTCTAAGGGCGTGAATTTTTGATTTCTCTCTTGACTGCTTATCACAGTTTCGGAGACCATGGAATGCCCAGGTGGCACAAACCCCCCCCAAATGACCCCATTTTGGAAAGTAGACACCCCAAGCTATTTGATGAGAGGTATAGTGAGTATTTTGCAGACCTCACTTTTTGTCACAAAGTTTTGAAAATTGAAAAAAGAAAAAAAAAAAGTTTTTTCTTGTCTTTCTTCATTTTCAAAAACAAATGAGAGCTGCAAAATACTCACCATGCCTCTCAGCAAATAGCTTGGGGTGTCTACTTTCCAAAATGGGGTCATTTGGGGGGGTTTTGTGCCACCTGGGCATTCCATGGCCTCCGAAACTGTGATAGGCAGTGAAGAGTGAAATCAAAAATTTTCACCCTTAGAAATCCTGAAGGCGGTGATTGGTTTTCGGGGTCCCGTACATGGCTAGGCTCCCAAAAAGTCCCACACATGTGGTATCCCCGTACTCAGGAGAAGTAGCTAAATGTATTTTGGGGTGCAATTCCACATATGCCCATGGCCTGTGTGAGCAATATATCATTTAGTGACAACTTTGTGCAAAAAAAAAAAATGTGTCACTTTCCCGCAACTTGTGTCAAAATATAAAATATTCCATGGACTCAATATGCCTCTCTGGAAATAGCTTGGGGTGTCTACTTTCCAAAATGGGGTCATTTGGGGGGGTTTTGTGCCACCTGGGCATTCCATGGCCTCCGAAACTGTGATAGGCAGTAAAGAGTGAAATCATAAATTTACGCCCTTAGAAATCCTGAAGGCGGTGATTGGATTTCGGGGCCCCGTACGCGGCTAGGCTCCCAAAAAGTCCCACACATGTGGTATCCCCATATTCAGGAGAAGCAGCAGAATGTATTTTGGGGTGCAATTCCACATAGGCCCATGGCCTGTGTGAGCAATATATCATTTAGTGACAACTTTTTGTAAATATTTTTTTTTTTTTTTGTCATTATTCAATCACTTGGGACAAAAAAATAAATATTCAATGGGTTCAACATGCCTCTCAGCAATTTGGGGTGTCTACTTTCCAAAATGGGGTCATTTGGGGGGGGTTTGTACTGCCCTGCCATTTTAGCACCTCAAGAAATGACATAGGCAGTCATAAACTAAAAGCTGTGTAAATTACAGAAAATGTACCCTAGTTTGTAGACGCTATAACTTTTGCGCAAACCAATAAATATACGCTTATTGACATTTTTTTTACCAAAAACATGTGGCCGAATACATTTTGGCCTAAATGTATGACTAAAATTGAGTTTATTGGATTTTTTTTATAACAAAAAGTAGAAAATATCATTTTTTTTCAAAATTTTCGGTCTTTTTCCATTTATAGCACAAAAAATAAAAACCGCAGAGGTGATCAAATACCATCAAAAGAAAGCTCTATTTATGGGAAGAAAAGGACGCAAATTTCGTTTGGGTACAGCATTGCATGACCGCGCAATTAGCAGTTAAAGCGACGCAGTGCCAAATTGGAAAAAGACCTCTGGTCCTTAGGCAGCATAATGGTCCGGGGCTCAAGTGGTTAAAGGAACTGCAGGAATATCTGGCAAGTATTGGCTGTGTGGTACATGACTACAATCTCACAATCTCCCGTATTCTTCATCTCTGGGCCATGGGGTAGAATGGCAAGACAGAAGCCTTTTCTTATGAAGAAAAACATCCAAGCCAGACTAAACACATCTGAAGTCTCCTAAAAGCATGTGGGAAAATGTGTTATGGTCTGATAAAACCAAGGTTGAACTTTTTGGCCACAATTCCAAAAGATATGAATGCCATACCCACAGTGAAGCATGGTGGTGGCAGCGTCATACTTTGGGGCTGTTTTTCTTCAGCTGGAACAGGGGCCTTAGTCAAGGTAGAGGGAATTATGAACAGTTCCAAATACCTGTCAATATGGGCACAAAGCCTTCAGGCTTCTGCTAAAAAGCTGAACATGAAGAGGAACTTCATCTTTTAGCATGACAACGACTCAAAGCATACATCCAATTCAACAAAGGAATGGCTTCACCAGAAGAAGATAAAAGTTTTGGAATGGCCCAGCCAGAGCCTCAACCTGAATCCCATTGAAATGTGGGGTGATCTGCAGAGGGCTGTGCTCAGAAGATGCCCTCACAATCTGACAGATTTGGCCATTCTGATAGACTCACATACCCCAAAAGAATGAGTGCTGTAATAAAAAAAAAAAAAGAAGGTGCTTCAAAGTATTAGTTTAGGGTGTGCACACTTATGCAACCATATTATTTTATTTTTACTTCTCTCCACCTAAAAGATTTCAGTTTGTTTTTCAACTGCGTTGTACAGTTTATAGGTCACATTAAAGGTGGAAAAAGTTCTTAAATGATTTTCTCTTTGTCTCATTTTTTTACATCACAAAAACCTGAAATTTTAACAGGGGTGTGTAGGCTTTTTTATGTCCACTGTAAATGGGCTCATACATTAAAATGAACTATAGCTTAGAATAAATCTTCATAGCCAAGCAGCACATAGCCATAAGCCATGCAGAGGAGTGGTGGTCAAAATGCGAGGCATGCTCCTTTTTGATGAAAAAGTTCTTTCTGCTATGCTTGCTGTCTCCTAATTCCTGCAGGAACATAGCGTGCTATGGATTCTTCTCAGGTCTCATTAAAACAAATTCAACTTGAGCAGTTGTAAAAGAAAATGGTAATGATGTATTGGGAAGTTTAAAAAACTCTGCATTACAGTGACATTATGTCAGAACAGCACAAAATGCACCACTGAGGTTGGAATTTTAAATGTAACACCAACTGTTAGTGTTCCTGTGATAATTGGAGAATACAGTAAATTAAACTTATAATGTCCTCAATATTATATTTTTTTCCTTTTCTTAATGTCATCCTTTCTCTGCTGTTCTTGATCAACCTCCCCACCTGTCTCTTCTGCCCTTAAAGCGGTTGTTCAGTCATATATTGAAAAATACAAAGTCAGCAGCTACAAAAACTGTAGCTGCTGACTTTTAATAAACAGACACTGAACTGTCCAGGGATCCAGCGATGTGCTCACCCGGGTGCTTTCTTCACCGGGCTTTGGTCCCCAGTGTCAGCACAGTGGCTGTGTTTAATGGGCACAGTGGTGGCCATTTATGGGTACAGTGGCTGCGTTTGATGGTACAGTGGCTGCGTTTGATCGTACAGTGGCAGCGTTTAATGGGCACAGTGGCTGCAATTGATGGGTACAGTGGCTGCATTTGATGGTACAGTGGCTGCATTTGATGGTACAGTGGCTGCATTTGATGGTACAGTGGCTGCATTTGATTGTACAGTGGCTGCATTTGATTGTACAGTGGCTGCATTTGATAGGCACAGTGGCTGCATTTAATGGGCACAGTGGTGGCAATTTATGGGTACAGTGGCTGCGTTTGATGGTACAGTGGCTGTGTTTAATGGGCACAGTGGTGGCAATTTATGGGTACAGTGGCTGCGTTTGATGGTACAGTGGCTGCGTTTGATGGTACAGTGGCAGCGTTTAATGGGCACAGTGGCTGCAATTGATGGGTACAGTGGCAGCAATTTATGGGTTTTACAGTGGCTGCATTTGATGGGCAGGGCACAGTGTTGGCAATCTATGGGCACAGTGGCAGCGTTTGATGGTATACAGCTTTTCAAAGATAATCTGGCACTTGAACAAAACATGGGAGAGAGAGAGAGAGAGAGGGGGGGAGAGAGAGGGGGGAGAGGGGGGGAGAGAGGGGGAGAGGGGGGAGAGAGAGGGGAGAGGGGAAGAGAGAGAGAGAGAGAGAGAGAGGGGGGGGAGAGAGAGAGAGAGGGGGGAGAGAGAGAGGGGGGGGAGAGAGAGAGGGGGGGGGGAGAGAGAGGGGGGAGAGAGAGAGGGGGGGGAGGGGAGAGAGAGGGGGGGAGAGAGGGAGAGAGAGAGAGAGAGATTTTTAATACCTTAGTTCTTGTGCTGCAGCAGCTGCACGGCCGGCCATTCACTTCTATTCTCTCCTCGTGCAGATAGTGGGCAGTGCTGGCTGGCGCCGCACGGGATCAGTCATGAAGGCAAAACTGAAGCAGCACGGCGTTCTCCTGCTCCTCCCTCTCAGGCACACAGACAGAGGCATGAAGAGTGTGGTGGGCGGCGCACCGGCGCCCGAACGGAGGAGACACAGACAGCAGTGAGTGTCCCAGTGACACAGCCATTGCATAGTGCAGCAGCGGCGGCCGCCGCTGCTGCTCTTTAGATTGCTGACACAGGCAGTGAGCGGCCCCAGCTGTACTTTGTGCAGCCAGCCTACCGGGATATTTCCCGGTTTCCCGGTAGGCCAGTGCGGCCCTGGCCGCTAGTTTTAGCGGCACTTTACCGCTGTTATAGCGGTGTTTTTCGGCCGATAGCAGGGCGCTTTTAACCCCTTGCTAGCGGTCAAATAAAGGGTTAAAAGCGCCCGTGTTGCGGAGCTGTTCATTCATTTCAATGGGCAGGGGCGGTCTCATTCCAATGGGCAGGGGCGGTCTCATTCCAATGGGCAGGGGCGGTCTGAGAGTGGTGTATTCACCGCTCCCGCACTGCCCCAAAGATGCTGCTTGCAAGACTTTTTTACCCGTCCTGCAAGTGCACCGCCCCAGTGTGAAAGCACTCGGCTTCTGATCTGGCTTTCACACTGGGGAGGCATGAGAGGTGCTTTTCAGCTAAAACGCCTGAAAAGCGCCCCAGTGTGAAAGGGGTCTAACTGTGGGCAGCTGGTTGCGACTGCTTGCGGCTTCACAGCCAGCTGTTTATTGCGCATGCGCGAGCCATGATTGCTCCTGCAGGTTTCTGGGACCTGTGTCGTGTCCCAGAAGGCTGCGGGGGAAAGAGGGGGCAGAACTTCTGCTCAGATCGTTGTGGGGATCTGACCGAAAGTGGGGGAGCGGGTACTTGTCAAAACCAGGTACCCGCTCCCCCACAAAAAATTTTTTTGGGGCAGATGTGAAGGAGGGTGAAGTTCAGCTTTAGAGAGAAGTATGGGTTTATGGGAAAAAATAAACATTCATACTCACTTCAATGCTGCAGCATCGGTGTGATGCTGCAGCTGTCCCATGTCTGCTCTATGACTGAGAACTGCGTGATCACATGACTGATTGCTCAGCTCTTAGTCTGCTTGGAGCAGAGAGCAGTTACTGTCAGTCACCACTCTCCTCCTCTAGCGCTCACTGGAGTATTGGGCTATGGAGGTGGCATGAGCAGCTGGCTTTGGCTTTTAGCCGCACACTGAGAGCCAGAGACAGGTGTCAATAAGGCAGCCAGGGGGGAGCTTGCTGGAATCTATCCAGAGCCTGAAGCGACTTTGTTCAATCAGCTGATAGCAAGAAATAGCTTGGCCACACTTTTTTTTTTTTTTAAAGCGCATCTGAACCAAAGAAAGAAATTGAGATGTAGCACAACTAAGTAGTCCTTAGAGGTGGTGCCTGCATTACCTTTTTCAAATGTTTTTCTTTGTTTTCACCTGGTCATCGTGGCAGTAACACTTCCTATTCTAGGGTCACACTTCATATCTATGCACATGTTTCGTATGGAGGAGCAGCATTGTCACCCTAGGACAGGACTTTAAACACCTCTACCTCTCCTTTTCTCCTCCTCCTTCATAGAGGGGAGGAATTTTGTAGTCCCAGTCAGGGACAGCTGGGAACAATGTAACTGCAGAGTCAGAGCTACCAGCTTAAGATTTTGAGCAGGATCAACAAGTTTTGTTCTGCACTAAGGGCTCATTTACACTTGCTTCGACTTAAACACACATTAAAGCGTCATCAACATGCTTTTTTAAAGTGTTTTTTTTTTTATTATTTCTTTGATGCTTCGATGATGCTTTAGTGGTGCTTTGGTGGTGCTTTTTTGAAGCTTTAACCACTTGGCGACATGAGTGCAGCAGGTCAGCTCTATTGCGCGAAACGATGTACCTGTACATCATTCTGTGCAAGAGCCATCAGGGGCACATGCGCGCTGATTGGCCACGGCGGGAGCCAATCAGCGGGTTCGGCGGATGCAATGTCTGCCAGCCACCCGAGATCGCTCCCCAAAGAGACAGGACAGCGGCCTGCCGATGTAAGCAAGGCAGATCGCTGTCCTGTCAGGTATGAACAGAGTGATCTTGTGTCCCTGCTAAGTAGGAATGCAGATCTCTCTGTTCATACAGTGAGTCTATCCCCAACACAGTAAGCAAGCACCTCCTAGGGACACACTTAACCCTTTGATCGCCCCCCGGTGTTAACCCATCCCTGCCAGTGTCATTCGTACAGTAACAGTGCATATTTTTAGCACTGATCATTGTAATAATGTCACTGGTCCCCAAAAAAGTGTCAGTTAGGTTTCCGATTTGTCCGCCACAATGCCGCAGTCCCACTAAAAATCGCTAATAGCTGCCATTGCTAGTAAAAAAAACCAAAAACTTTTGCGCAAACCAACCAATATATGCTTATTGGGATTTTTTTTACCAAAAATATGTAGCAGAATACATATTGGCCTAAATTTTTAAAGAAATTAGTTTTTTTACTGAGTGTGTTTTATAGCAGAAAGAAAAACATTTTTTTTTATTTGTAATGCAAAAAATAAAAAACACAGAGGTGATCAAATACCACTAGGGTTGCACTGATACCGAGTATTTGCACAAGTATCGGTAGTCGTGCAAATGCACCGATACCTGAAACCGATACTTTCAGGCTCGGCTCTTTGAGCTGTCAGTGGGTCTCCACAGTGTTAAAGAAGTCCGGTAATTGGAGCTGTCAAAAAAAAAAAAAAAAAAAAGCAGCCGGCAATGTTTATTACCAACATTGCTCAGCCCTGAAACACTAAAATAAAAAGAAACATTGGGGGTTATTTACAAAAGGCAAATCCACTTTGCACTACTAGTGCAAACTACAAGTGCAAAGTGCACTTGAAATTGCACTGAAAGTGCAGTCACTGTACATCCGAGGGGGACATGCAAGGAACATAAAAAACAGAATTTTAGCTTGCACATGATTGGATGATAAAATCAGCAGAGCTTCCCCTCATTTCAGTTCTACCCCTCGGATTTACAGCGACTGCACTTCCAAGTGCACTTTCAGTGCAATTTCAAGTGCACTTTGCACTTGTAGTGCAAAGTGGATTTGCCTTTTGTAAATAACCCCCACTGTTTCTTTTTGTATATTTCTGTTTCTTCGTCTGCAGATCAAAGGGATGAACAAATGTTCCTCTGTTTAACCCCTTAATAACCCTTAATTTACTCTAATCAGCCTTAATTAACTCCCTATTCTCCTCCATTTAATTATTATTTTCCTGCTTTTTTTCTTTTGTTCATGTCTATTTTATAAACGATAAACAATTAAAACATTTTTTTTGTTTGCTTTGTTAGTGAATATTTTTACACATATATTTAACATATATTTACACATTTCACATTGAAAAAGCGCAAAATTAAAAAAAAAATCAATTTATTTCATTTGCATCAGTGCATCCCTAAATACCACCAAATGAAAGCTCTATTTGTGGAAAAAAAAGGACATCAATTTTATTTGGGTACAGCGTCGCATTACCACGCAATTATCAGTTAAAGTAACGCAGTGCCGTAGCGCAAAAAATGGCCTGGTCATGAAGGGGGTAAAACCTTCCGGGGCTGAAGTGGTTAATGAAGCTTGGCAGGTGTCCGTGTGTGTTCATATCTCATATCTGCAATTTCTCCAGAACACAGCAAAGCTAAAGCTGAATTAAAAGCCTGTCAAAAGCTGTAGGTGCTGTAAGTGAGCTTTGTAATAGACTTCAATGGAGGCTTTGAAGACGCTTTGAAGCACCACTAAAGCGACATGGGGTGTCATTTTTGAAGCGAAGCCTAAGCAAAACTAAAGCAAGGTGTAAACAGGACTGTAAGCTTACCATTTTATTTAGTGACAGGAGCTTTGACTGGCGTTCAGAGAGCTTTAAAAAAGCGTTTCCAAAGCCATGTTTTGAAGCAAGTGTAAACGAGCCTTAAATGTATTTTTTATGCTTCTGCAATGCTTTGGTGGTGATTTTTTGAAGCTTTAATGAAGCTTGGCAGATGCCCCGTGTGTGTGTTGATATCTCATACTGGGAAATTCTCCAAAGCAAAGCACAACTAAAGCTGAAATAAAGCTGTAGGTGCTGTAAGTGAGCTTTGCTATAGACTTCCATGGAGGCTTTGAAGACGCTTTGAATCACCACTAAAGTGATATATGGGGTATAATTTCTGAAGTGAACTTTATTTACGAAAGGCAAATCCACTTTGCACTACAAGTGCAAACTAAAAGTACAAAGTGCACTTGAAATTGCACTGAAAGTGCACTTGGAAGTGCAGTCGCTGTAAATCCGAGGGGTAGACCTGAAATGAGGGGAAGCTCTGCTGATTTTATCATCCAATCATGTGCAAGCTAAAATCCTGTTTTTTTATTTTCCTTGCATGTCCCCCTCGGATCTACAGCGGCTGCACTTCCAAGTGCACTATCAGTGCAATTTCAAGTGCACTTTGCACTTGTAGTGCAAAGTGGATTTGCCTTTAGTAAATAACCCCCAGTGTGTAAAAGGGACTATAAGCTAACTATTTTATTTAGCGACAGATGCTTTGACTGGCGTTCAGAAAGTTTCAAAAAAGCGTTTCTGAAGCCATGTTTTGAAGCAAGTATAAGGGCTCGTTTACACTTGCTTCAGCTTCAACATACATTAAAGCGCATACTGCTTCAATGTGCTTTTTGATCCTTCAGTGGTGCTTCGGTGGCGCTTCGATGAGGCTTCACTGGTGTTTCAAGCCAGCTTTGTCATAGACTTCTATGGAGGCTTTGAAGCTCCACTAAAGAGACATGGGGGTATAATTTTTAAAGCGAAGTCAAAGCAAAGTAAAAGCAAGGTGTAAACAGGACTGTAAGCTAACCATTTTATTCAGTGACAGAGGCTTTGACTGGCGTCAGAGAGCTTTAACAAAGCCTGTCCGAAGCCTTGTTTTGAAGCAAGTGTAAACTAGCCTTAAAGGAGCCCTAATTGAACAGATATAACAAAATACATTCAACAAAATTTAACAGACCGAGAGTGAGCAACTAAGAGAAGTTCATTGTTGAACTTTACATACACTTTAAAAATCCTGCTGAATGGGAGTCTTTGGGTTTTGAAATCATTTTGAAACCTTTATTATTTTAAGACAGGTTTATCAATATTTTTTTTATGTAAGATATTTTGAGAAATCTGAATATTTCAACTTTTTATTATAGTTGTGCAGGCCTACTAATATAGGATTTATAATCCCCCCACACTTTTTTTTTTAGCTATACTTTTTTATGAGACAGATATTTTTGCTGTAGTGTCAAGGCCAGCTGATGTCTGACCACAAATGCACAGAAACCGGAAGGTGCAATGCATGGTCAGACAGCTGACAGGCCAGGATCTGTCAAGACTTAAAGTAGTTCTGAAGTTTAAATATTTCTTTATCTTAAAGTGGTTTTAAAGTGTAAACATTTTTATCTTAATGCATTCCCTGCATGAAGGTAAAAAATATTTAGGTAGTAGTATTTCCCCCCCTCATCACCCCTTCTACTTACCACTCGCTCCAGCACTGTGCTTGGCTGCAGTCTTCTCTCCGCTCTCCTTCTTCACACAAAGACCGACAGGCAGCAGAGGGAGCTTTTGGCTCCTGCTGCTGTCAGTCAAAATCAGTGAGGAGGGAACAAGGAGCAAGGCTGAGCCACTCTGTATGTGTCTATGGACGCAGGAAGCGCGGCTCGGGATCGAGTCCGCAAAAGGGCCCCTATAGCAAGCAGCTTGCTATGTGGGCCCTCGCAGAAGCCAGGGGCTCTGGCGGGGGATCCGAGAAGAGTAGAATCAGGGGCATTCTGTGCGATTCCATTGCACAGAGCAGGCAAGTATAAATCTGTTTATGTGGCAGCTGCGTAAATAAACATTGCTGGCTTGCCTCTGGGTTTGGGGCACACATGCACAACCCCCCCCCCCCCGCTGGCCTGCGTTGTGGATGGACCATTTTGTCAGCAGGTGTCGCCAATGATTTATAGCTGAGACCTGCTGGTTGGCTATGTCCAGTCACAGCACAGAGTCCTGTGTTATTACAAACACACAGGACTCTGTACACAGAGCAGCAAAAAAAAAAAAAAAATACAGCCAGATGTCTTTTTTTTAACAGAAGAACAGCCAGATGTCTTAGTAAAAGCACCACATATTACACAAATTACACTTGTTAGGCACACAGTGTCTTAATTGCCCCTAGATGTTAACCCCTTCCCAGCTACTGTCATTAGTACAGTGACAGTGTACAGTACTATATCTGATGATCACTGTATTAGTGTCACTATTGCTGTCAGTGTCAGTTATTGTACCTCTCAGCGAGGCTCCGTTAACGCCAGATTGCCTGCCACACTATTACAATCCCACTATAAGTCGCTGATCACTGCCATTACCAGTATCGCATCTATAGATGTGTAAATCCCAGTATATATACCATAGTTTGTAGACGCTATAACTTTCACACAATCCAACTAATATACACTTAGTGGGATTTTTTTTTTTTTTTTTTACTAAAGACATGTAGCAGAATACAACTTTGCCTAAATTTATGAAGAAATTAGATTTTTGGATTTTTTTTTATTGAATATATATTTTTTATTGAATATATTTTATAACAGAAAGTAAAAATATTGTTGTTTTTTTTCAAAAATGTTTGTCTTTTTTTTGTTTATATAAAAAGAAAAAACCCAGTGGTCATCAAGTACCACCAAAAGAAAGCTCTATTTGTGTGAAAAAAAATTATATAAATTTAATTTGCATACAGTGTTGCATAACCGAGCAATTAAGTAGCCCAGTGCTGAATAGCAAAAAAATGCCCTGGTCACGAAGGGGGTACAGCCTTTTGGAGGTCGTGGTTAAAAGAAAAAGACGTTATAATCACTTTAATGCATTCTCTGCATCAAGCTAAAAAAAGTCCCACTCTCTGTCTAAGAGCAGTGCAGGAATGAAAGGAAGGTAAGTACCCTGCTGGGGAAAACTGCACTAAAGTGAACCTGTTGTTTGCCCTGTATGAGCAAAGCATTACTAAACTTTAAGGTGACTTCTTACCTAATTATAATCCTGCATTTACCCTTCCCCTTCCATTTTTACCTTTTTTTTTACAGTTACAAGAATTGCCATTGTGGGACAATGCAGAGTGGCCCGTGACATATCTCAAAAATAAAAAGCAAGATCTTTTGCAAATAAAATCTTATTTTAGGAAAAGTAGAAAGAATTGTAAAATCATAAAAAGTTGACGTTTTCTTCAAAGTGTACCAAGTCCAGAGGCCATCTTTGTAGGCTCAGCAATGCCTTTCAATTCTTCAAAGGATAGTGACATAATCAAGGCCGATGTAGCTCTAATATCTCAGTTCAAAGCAGAAAATAGCTGTCAACACAGAACCGTGATTGGTGGAAAAAGACAATGCCCCTGCTCCAGAATGACCAATTTTTTTAAGCTGTTCCCAGTCCTTTGGCTGCCAAGAAGAAAAAGTGAAGTATTTAACTCTCCAGGGCATGGTGGCTCTTCCTCGTCATCATGTCATAGCGGAGTATGTTTGGAAACAGCTTGGCTTCAATAAGGCAATGGGAGGTTTCCCTGCTTTGCTCCTACTGTGTAGTGAAGTTGATGGGGACAAAAACACAGTTTATATGGGTGTATCATCCAGTATCTCACATCAGGGCCCTTCTCCGAGCAGATGATGAAGGAAAAAAAAAAATCAATGATTTTGGCGGTTCTTTTTAATACAGTATCATGCTTTGTTATAAGGGCAGAGTAGGTTGTTAAGGGTGGGATATCATCGCTGGGTTTGGAGGATCACTAGAGCTGTTGGCATAGCCGAGTTTCTTCAGGTCCTTTGTGACCACGTTGAAGGACAGTGTCAGGAAACCTTGTGACCGCACTCTGGTGACTGTAATGACATTAATGGACGTTAGTATGAACATTTTTAACACCAATTTCCAATCACTTTAAATTAAAAGCTGCCGTCAGGTCGACCCTAACAAAACATATGCGTCCCCCTCCCCCCTAAAAAATCAGCCCCCGCCATCAGTTATTCTAATGCAATGAAGCCTATTGCATAACTAGCAGCTGAACATGGAGATATCTCCATGGATTAAGCCCCAGGGGTGGAGCAGAACATGTTGGAGTTGTGGTCTGGATGAATCGAGCTGAATTTTACCTGGTGACCACTCGGGCCGGGTGAAGTGTGTGGCAGCCCGGCTATCTCTTCCAATTTCTGCAGTATGCCTAGGGTCTGGACTTACCTTTCCTCGGCCTGCACCCTCACTAGTCAGCAGCATCCAACTCATCGGACCTTGACAGCCTGACTGGAGACCCTTAAGCATTTATCGGTGGTCATTATAGCTGTCATACAGAAGTGAAAATTAAGTGGGTCACATCCGGTCATGTGAGGGGTCTCTAATTTTACAGAACAGAATACAGCCTTCACCTTTCACTATAGGATAAACCTTGTTTAGATAGGGTGGAGATAGGTTAGAACCTCTATCGGACGTATCAGTAAGATCTAACCCAGAATGAAATCAAGGTTATTTACTTAAAGTGAAAATGAAAAAATAGTGACCTGGTATGGCCAATTAAAGTAGAACTATAGGCAAAACTTTTAATTTTCATTTTGGATAGAGTAAGGCAGTGTCATAACCCCTGTCAGTTTATTTTTTTGCCATCTGTGTCCCATTGGGGAGATTTCCCTTTCACGTCCTGTCCAATAGCCAAGACTGGAAGTGAGAGGAAATCCCGACAAATTAAGGAAATCCCTTGGGGGCCCCCAGGTCACCAGAACTGGTGTCCCCATTGGAAGATTTCCCCTCTGTTACTTTGCTTGGGGACAACCCAAAATTGGGGTTTTCTTTCACTTTCACTTTCAATCATAATGGTAAAAAGGACAAATAGAGAGGGTGAATCTCCCTAACTGGGGTACAGGCAGCAATAAAAACTGGCAGGGGTTCTAATCCATCTCCTCTCTATCCAAAACGGAAAAAAAAAAATCGCCTTTAGTTGTTATTTAAGATACTTGCAGATCCTGAAAAAGACTGGGCAACGATGTCGGCGCCATGAAGGGAGCGTGCAAATCTCCAGTGCCTCCACTACCGTGCACCCATAAAGCATTTTTTTCTGGATCCGGGTACAGTAAAGACTTTATCTACAAATTAGCTCACGCCACAAGATGCCAGTGATATCTGTGATTCTGTAACTGTGTGCGACAGTGATGGGTTAGCTACCGCGCACAAGTGCCTTTGTTGAGGTGATGGAGAGCCAGGAACATCTGCTGCGACATCTGCGAGTCGTTTGTCACATTCTTGTGGATCTTTTAGATATCCAAGAAGTGTTCAGCTGCTATACTGAGCCTCCTGCTCATCCTCAGTGACTATTATTAAAATAGTCAACATTATTTCCCAATAAGCGATCGTTAAAAACCCAAGCTGTGATTATCATAAGCCATCCAAATCCAATAACGAATGTAGCATTATTCCATTACAGTGTAAGAAATGGAATAGACTTTATTGGCGAAAATACATGGGGTTGATTTACTAAAACTGGAGCGTGCAAAATCTGGTGCCATCTGCATAGAAACCAATCGGCTTCCAGGTTTTTCTGTGAAAGCTTAACCTCCCTGGCGGTATGATTATGTCAGATTTTTGATGCTCAAAGCGGTACAATTGTTTTGCATGGAAATTTGGCAGTTTATATTGTAGGCCTGTAATTCTTAGGACTAACACACTTAAATCTGTCCAAACAAGAGTCTAGTAGACATTCCGGGTATGATAAAGAAGTTTGAAACACAAAATCATAAATTATAATATAATAACTATAAATAATTATAACAAATAATAATATAATAATAATAAAAATTATTCAATGATGTAATCAAAGCAAAGATACTGAAATTTGCTCAGTTGCAGAATTGTCGCTGTCATTACTTTCAGTGTCTGAGCCCGGGTTCACACTATAATTCGCTGCGGACCGCACAGGAGCGCTGTGCGTCCCTGTTCACCCTTTCAGGAATGAATCAGGGCCGATTCTATGCCTGAATTCGGCCCTGAAACGCAGCCAAAGACGCACAGCGTTTTTGTGCAGTGCGCACCACAGCCGCCCCGGAGATATGTGAACCGGCTCCATAGGGAGCCAGTCACATTCTCCTGCTATGCGAATTAGATGTGCGGAAACGCACATCTAATTCGCATAGGTGTGAACCCGGGCTGATGACGAATTTCCCCACAAATTACTATCGCTCAATTCTGCAAGTGATTCTAATTTACTATCCCTGTTTTCTAGCTGGTCTAAAACCGCTTTTGATGTAAAGGGACACTTTTTTGGTTGCCATGGACAATCTTCAGTTTTAAGGCAGAAAGAACCGTATATATCAGTGATGGCAAACCTTGGCACCCCAGATGTTTTGGAACTACATTTTCCATGATGCTCAACTTCACTGCAGAGTGCATGAGCATCATGGGAAATGTAGTTCCAAAACATCTGGGGTGCCAAGGTTGGCCATCACTGGTATATATAATATAAAAGTGCATGCAGGGCACTGGACAAACCACTAGGGACAAAAGGGATGTGAAATAATGTGACACAGTAATATAATCTGTAAGATTACAGTCTACTGTATGTGTAATGTGTTTTTAACTTTTTGAATTTGGCGCGGGGCCAGCGCTCGTGGGTAACGGAGATCGATACTGTGAGACATGGCTCGCACACACAGTGGGGACACATGCATGTATTTGTGAGTATAATGTCTCTTATCTAATAACCAATTAATAACCGCCCGCCGCAGTTGTACTGGTAGGCAGGTTGGCTCTGCTGGGCGAATCACCATCATTGTACGTCCGCTGCTTTAAGACCACTGGGGGGCGGGCGGCCCTGTCGTGATGCTCGAGCTGATGCGCGTGGCCGGCGTCCGTAATGTCCGCCGCCTACCCGCGATCACTCCTGAGAGAGACAGCAGGGGATCTGTCAATGTAAACAGACAAATCTCTGTTCTGTCAGGGGAGGATAGACAGATCTGCTGTTCTTAGTGATTAGGAACAGCGATCTGTCTCCTCCTCTAGTCAGCCCCCTCCCCCCCCCACAGTTAGAAACACCCCCCTAGGGAACACATTAACTCTGTGATCGCCCCCTAGTGTTAACCCTTTCCCTGCCAGTGTCATTTATACAGTAATCAGTGGCTATTTTTAGCTCTGATCGCTATATAAATGTCACTGGTCCTAAAAAAGTGTCAAAAGTGTCTGATCTGTCCACCGCAATGTCACAGTCCCGCTAAAAATCGCAGATCACCGCCATTACTAGTAAAAAAAATAATAATACTAAAAATGCCATAATTCTATCCCCTATTATGTAGATGCTATAACTTTTGCCAAAACCAATCAATATAAGCTTAATGCGATTTTTTTTTATTTTTTTTACCAAAAATATGTAGAAGAATACATATTGGCCTAAACTGATAAAGAAATTAGTTTTTTACAATTTTTTGGGGGATATTTATTATAGCAAAAAGTAAAAAATATTGTTTTTTTTCAAAATTGTCGGTCTTTTTTTGTTTATAGCGCAAAAAAAACAAAAAACACAGAGATGATCAAATAGCACCAAAAGAAAGCTCTATTTGTGGGGAAAAAAAAGAAAGAAATATATTTTGTTTGGGTACAGCGTCGCACGACCGCGCAATTGCCAGTTAAAGCGATGCAGTGCCGCATCGCAAAAAATTGCCTGGTCCTTAAGTGGTTAAAGACTTATATTGACAATAATGCACTAGGCCTGTGTGCCCTCTGGTTTATTTTGCGATTTAAGAGGCTTTTTCAGCACAATGCACAAGTTTCCATTGGAGTCACACCTGGATGTATATCACACATGCACGGTTTCATGTTTATGCAGATTGAAGCACAGTTTAAAAAGTATAGCACAACACAAATTTTATTTTCATTTTGATGGTATTTTATTTAGGTACCAGTGAGTGTTGCTGTTACTGAATATCCTTTTTCATTGTTTGAGGGTTTCACACTAAGCATATGACGACATAAATTTTCATATATGTATGTGACAGAGATCAACTTAAAGAGGTTGTATACCCTCCTGTATACTTTGTACCTATAGGTAAGCCTAGAATAATGCTTACCTATAGGTACTGTAAATATCTCCTAAACGTGCACGGTTTAGGAGAGATTTACTGTACACTGCGCTCTAAAGGAACGGCCCCCCGTGCCGTTTCTTCAGGAGCGTATACCATGACTGACAGCTCCTGCATGCATGCATGAGAGTGATGTCACACGGATCTGGCCAGTCACACAGTGGGAGTCCGTGGCCCTGGAAGGAAGACAGGTGAAGATGGATTCGGCCTGCAGCGGGGACGAAGCAGGCTTCGTTTGCAGGTAAGTGTCACATAAGACACATGAGCTTGCAACTCAGTAATTAGTACCCATATATAAGCGCAGGAGGTGGCTCAGCTAGCGTGTACCCCGGTTGAAGTCTTTGCGGACGAAACGCGTAGGTTAAATACTCTGGCTCTACCCACCCCAAACTGCGCTTTTTATTATTCAAACTGTTTTTACTTTATATTCATTCGCTTGGATATTTTTATTCAAATAAATTCCATCATCCGGATTTATACTATGTGGAGGCTTCGCTTTTCTTTTTTGAACCTGGTATAAATATTGCCATCTGGAGGGGATATACCTTGGAGTGCCATGCCCGGAACTATCTTTGGTCTGGAATCATATCCATTTCCACTGGTCTCTTGGAGTTCGTACCGGTCTCTGGAGGAGGGGATTGAATGGTCCATCTTGAGAACCTGACCTCACATTGCCGGCTCTACGCTTGATTGATCCACCGCCATATGGTGAGTTGGGTCCACATCTTTTGGTAAGAGTACCCTTTTCTCTCCCCCATTCCTGGAAGGTGAAGGCACTCCTGGGTGTATTTATCCACTCGTCACTGCACGTACCTCAGAGACTGTGGAATATTTGTAGCAGCAGCGTTGTTTCCTCATATATCACGGCCCAACGCATGGACTATCACGTTTGCAGTTTCAATTAATATTAGAATTAGCATTATATTTGTTGTGTCCATATGTTTTTTAGTTACACAAGGGACACTATTTACACAGGATTGTGTGACTATTTAGATTATCACATTTGCTTGATTTGGTTGAATAGTTATACATAATCATTGTTGTTGATTTATTTGAACATTTGCATATGATATGGTTGATGTCCAATTTTTATATTTATTGTTTTGAATATTTACACATGACAATGGGATTCCTATTCAGTCACTCTAATCACATTTTTTATTAGCAATCATTAGTGCTTGTGGCTTTCCTGCGACTTACATCACATCAGGTCTATTACTGTGCGACACTCACAAGTTGTGTTGGTTTATTATGAGACAGTATTTTTTCACATTGTCAGTCTTTTCATTATTTGCATATATATTGTATTGCTAGGTTTTCTCACCTGACACATTCTTTAGCGCTACACTTTTTACATATATATATATATATATATATATATATATATATATATATATATATATATATATATATATATGTTGATTTTTGGAGGTGAACCGCACCCAGCATTGAGTTCAGTGCCAGCAAACAGGTCTTCCCACCGACCTTATATATAAAGAAGAAAATCCGAGTTGCTGCACTTAAATAACCTTTGTTGCTTTATTTCATCAAGACTTGAAGAAAGATTACAAAGCAGACATAATTGTTCCAGACAAAATAGTAACTGTTATCAATTCAGATATGAATGGATTACGTTTCGGGCTACTTTGCTTACGCCCTTCCTATGATCCATCAAAGCACATCTGAGGGTTTCCCCACATTCATTTGTTTAAATAAGTATTCACAGGTATCATCACACACGGAAGCAATATGGTTAATTATTCATAGCCTTAATTCAATTAATGTTTATATACACAAATTATCTACCATAAACACAGAATATGGCTAGTAGCAGCTGATAAATTCATTCTCTCATTTATCTTCTTCAAATGTATCCAGAAATCTGAAAGAGATATATACATATGTATATAGTGAGCACACATACACATGTTGTTCTCCAGTAAGTACATATAATGATTTGCCTGAACAGATGAACACATATATATATATATACACATGCTCAAACAAATAAATAAAGATCCAAGTCTACATTTAAACCATACGGAGCAATAGTATTTAAAAAATGTATCCAATATACCTCTCTTTTTCTGAGGGTCATCTCCCGATCCCCTCCTCTGCTATTCTTCTCAATTCCCTCCAGGACCATATATTTTAATTGTGATACACTGTGTCCAAATTCTAGAAAGTGTTGGGAAAGTGGTAACTGTGTTAGTTTATCTCTTATGGAGTACTTACCGTATTTATCGGCGTATAACACGCACCGGCGTATAACACGCACCCCAATTTAGGAGGGAATTTTAAGGAAAAAAAAACTTTTAGGAGGGAAGTTGAAGGGAAAAAACTTACATTTAAATGCCCATCATTGCAGCCTTCTCAGTGCAGCTTTGCCCCAGTGCAGCCTTGTCAGTGCAGCCTTGTCAGTGCAGCCTTTCCCAGTGCAGCCTTGTCAGTGCAGCCTTGTCAGTGCAGCCATGTCAGTGCAGCCTTCTCCAGTGCAGCCTTGTCAGTGCAGCCTTCCCCAGTGCAGCCTTGCCCCAGTGCAGCCTTCCCCAGTGCAGCCTTGTCAGTGCAGCCTTCCCCAGTGCAGCCTTCCCCCAGTGCAGCCTTGCCCCAGTGCAGCCTTGCCCCAGTGCAGCCTTCGATCCCCTGTCCCTGCTTGCTGGGCTTCAAAATCGCCGACCGCGATTTGAAAATGGCGCCGCCGGCGCCGAAATACACAGAGCCGGTCCTCGGCTCTTTCCGGCGGCTCTCGTTCACTTTCGGCTCCACTCGTAGTCCCGAGCGGAGCTATCCGAGTAGGTTCGGATAGCTCCGCTCGGGACTACGAGTGAAACCGAAAGTAAACGAGAGCCGCCGGAAAGAGCCGAGGACCGGCTCTGTGTATTTCGGCACCGGCGGCGCCATTTTCAAATCGCGGTCGGCGATTTTGATATTTTGACAGCTCGGGATCGCAGGGTATCGGCGTATAACACGCACCTGCGACTTTCCCCTGATTTTAAGGGGAAAAAAGTGCGTGTTATACGCCGATAAATACGGTATGTCTTGCTATCCTATCCTTCACTTTCTGTGTGGTTTCCCCAATATAATCCAACCCGCATGGGCACTTAATGGCATATATAACATATGATGACTGACGTGTAATATCCCCGTATAAGGATATTAAAACCCCTATGAGGATGTGTAAAATATTTGCCTTTAATCATAGAATTGCACTGTATACATGACAAACAAGGGTATGAACCCAAATTTTTTGGCCCCAGGAATGTTAATTTAGGTACTGCTGTTGAGAACTGACCTGATTTTATCAATCGGTCACGTATCAATCTACCTTTCCTATGAGACAACATAGGAGGACTCCAAAATTCTTGTACCATAGGGTAGCTGGTTCTCAAAAGATTCCAATGCTTTTTAATGACTTTGGAAATTTTATAAGAGAAGGGGTGATATTGCATAATGAAAGGAATTCTCTTTGTATTTTTTTTAGAGGTCCTAACTAAATTCATATTGGACCGTTCTCGATTTAAATCTTGAATCGAGTTGAGAGGTCAAATCGATTCAAAATTTAAGCAAATCGATTTTTTTAGATTTTTTTTTTCACCGCGCCGGTCCCGAGGCGCTGCGGGCATGAGTTTTTAGGCGAGGCCGCGGCCTCGGCCTAGTCCGCGGCTACGGCCGGATGCTGCGGACTACGCCCGCAGCGCCTCGGGAGCGGCGCGGTTTCCAAAAAAAAAAAAAAAAACTCGATTCGAATCGTGAATCGAGTTTTTTTTAAGAGAATCGAAGATTTTTTTTTTAAAGAAAATCTCCGAGCCCTAATATATATATGTTCATCTGTTCAGGCAAATCATTATATTTACTTACTGGAGAACAACATGTGTATGTGTGCTCACTATATACATATGTATATATGTCTTTCAGATTTCTGGATACATTTAAAGAAGATAAATGAGAGAATACATTTATCAGCTGCTACTAGCCATATTCTGTGTTTATGGTAGATAATTTGTGTATATAAACATTAATTGAATTAAGGCTATGAATAGTTAACCATATTGCTTCCGTGTATGATAATACCTGTGAATACTTATTTAAACAAATGAATGTGGGGAAACCCTCAGATGTGCTTTGATGGATCTTAGGAAGGGCGTAAGAAAAGTAGCCCGAAACGTAATCCATTCATATCTGAATTGATAACAGTTACTATTTTGTCTGGAACAATTATGTCTGCTTTGTAATCTTTCTTCAAGACTTGATGAAATAAAGCAACAAAGATTTTTTAAGTGCAGCAACCTTATATATGTATATGTATATGCACATTATGCCTTTCCTTTGCAAAGATGGTTAAAAAAAAAAATGTAACTTACCTCTGTTCTAACATTCTGACATCCACAAAGTTCTTCGCCATCTCCATCATCTTCTCCTCAGTTTCTTTTGGGCGCTGGTCTTTGGCTGTCCTGATTGCCCAACGCAGGATGATGTCACTCTCACGCATTCGCAGGAGTACAGTTGTCCTGGCACACAGTCAGTGTGCAGGAATGCTAATGCTAAATTACTTCTTACAATCAAGTGTATGGAGAGTAAACCTGGCCTAACACTGCCCACTGGATGAGTAAAAAAAAAAAAAACAGATTCCTCCATCCACAAAAACAAGATGGATGGAGGAATCCGCCCTACAGGAACATTGTACTCTGACAGTGGGACCCACCGTTGTCATAATAAATCAATAAGCAGTTGCAGTCGCTAATCAACAAAAGTTTTCCAGCATGTCCTTTGTACAAAAGTTAATTACGTGATCAACTTCTGTCAAGTGAGGACAGCCATGCACAGATTGAAATTCAGCTGGTTCCTGCTGAACTGGCCAAATTTTTGATCAGTCTATGGCCTACTTGACTATGACCAGTAAGAAAGATTTCAGGCCAGAGATGTAGACAGAGAGGGAGGCCCTCACTGTCAAAGTTAGATAAGTATGCACCTGGGGGGGTGATTTTTGGATAGAATAGGACAGGGTAAGTTGGCTATGTTTTTTTAACCACTTCCGGACCGCTCACTGTATATATACACGTCATTTTTTTGAAGATGGATATCTCGGTAACGGCAGCAGCTGCTGCCACAACCGAGGTATCCATCTTTTCAGTGAGCGGTTCCGTACATGATAATGGTGGTCTCTGCGGCGGGTTCGCCGCGAGATCACCGTTATCGGCGGCAGGAGAGGTGCCACCCCCCCTCCCGCCGCTCTCCCGCACCCTCCGCCGCTTACCGGAGCAGTCGGTAGCGGCGGAGGCGATCGGGTCCTTTCCCTGCTTAGGTATGGAGACGAGTGAGGCTAAGATGGCCCCCACCCGTCTCCATACCATGTGACGGCAGGAGCGACGTCATTACGACGGCTCCGCCCACTTCTCTTAAAGGCACAATTTTTTTGTGTCATTTTTTTTAACGACTTTTTTTTTTTTTTTTTTTTGCATTTTAGTCTAAATATGAGATCTGAGGACTTTTTGACCCCAGATCTCATATTTAAGAGGACCTGTCATGCTTTTTTTCTATTACAAGGGATGTTTACATTCCTTGTAATAGGAATAAAAGTGATCCAAATTTTAAAAAACAGTGAAAAAATAAATAAAGTAAAATAAATAATAAAAAAAAAAAAAAAAATTTTTAAAGCGCCCTGTCCCGACGAGCTCGCGCGCAGAAGCGAACGCATACGTGAGTAGCGCCCGCATATGAAAACGGTGGTCAAACCACACATGTGAGGTATCGCCGCGACCGGTAGAGTGAGAGCAATATTTCTAGTCCTAGACCTCCTCTGTAACGCAAAACATGCAATCTGTAGAATTTTTTAAACGTCACCTATGGAGATTTTTAAGGGTAAAAGTTTGACGCTATTCCACGAGCGGGCGCAATTTTGAAGCGTGACATGATGGGTATCAATTTACTTGGCGTAACATTATATTTCACAATATAAAAAAAAATTGGGCTAACTTTACTGTTGTCTTATTTTTTTTTTTCAAAAAAGTGAATTTTTTCCAAAAAAAGTGCGCTTAGAAGACCGCTGCGCAAATACGGTGCAAAAAAAAGTATTGCAATGACCGCCATTTTATTCTCTAGGGTGTTAGAAAAAAAACAATATATAATGTTTGGGGGTTCTAAGTAATTTTCTAGCAAAAAAACCTGTTTTAAACTTGTAAACACCTAAAATCCAAAACGAGGCTAGTCTTAAAGTGGTTAAAATGCATCTTGAAGGAAGCCTCTCCTCAGAAATATGTAGACAGCCATGGCTGACCTCCTCTAAAAAATACTAAATTCTCTGGACATCTCGGACTTCAAAACATGGAGTCACTGACCAAGTATTTAACCAGTGAAGCCACAATTCCTGATCTGTACAATAGTTTCAGGTCAGAGAGTCAGAAAATAGAAAAGCCGAACAGATCCTCTAGACTGGCGGAATACTAGCATTAAAAGAAGTGAGTAATTGCAGCTCCTGATTTTTTTTTTGCACAGGTAACATTACATTTATATCTAAACCAAACTATCTTACTGTATATGTCTAACAGTATGTGGACACCCCTCCAGATTACTAAGTTCAGGTGTTATTGCCACATCATGCAAACACATTTTAGACAATTGTGCTCTTCCAAGCTGGTAGCAAAGAGTCTTGGGGAAGGTCCTTTGTGTTCCAGCAAGACCATACCCCGGTGTACAAAGCCAGCTACATGAGGACATGGTTTGATGAGTTTGGTGTTGGAGGAATTCAGTGTCCTGTACAGAGCCCTGACCTCAACCCTACTGAACACCTTTGGGATTCATTGAAATGGTGTTTGTGAGCCAGGCCTTCTAATCCAACATCAGTACCTGACCCTAAATTCCCACAGACACACTGCAAATTCTTGTGGAAAATCTTTCCAGAAGGTCAAAGAGTTGAGGCCAAAGGGGTGGGGGTCAACTCTTTATTAATGGACATGGTTTTGAAATGGGATGTCCAACAAGCTGATAAAGGCGGGATAGGTGTCCACAAACACTTGTCCATACAGTATGTGTAAAACAAAGACATTTTCCCCCCATACTGCGCACTGCTGTCAGTTTATACCATCTGCAGAGGGTACAGGAGCCGTGCTAATGAACTACTAGCTTTCTGCTTGAACTGATGTTTAGAAATAAAAAAAGAAGGAGTTGAGACAAGCCCAGCTAGCTATGCATGCTGTAATTAAACACTCGTTCAATTTACCACTCTACTTTCTCATGATAATAAGCGCGTGTGCGGCATGGTGTCTCAGCGCTAATGGACTCTATAAATTAGGCCTATTTTTCAGGTTTGCGGGATACTTTGCATTTCAGCAAGGTGACCTTGCCAGCTTTACCATCTGAAATGCATATAATTGGAATCTAATTTGGGGTTTAAAGCATCCTCCAAAGGATTAGAGTACAGAAGGTGAGCATCTGTTACTGGCAGGTAGATGGGCCCGATCAACGAGCTGGTTCCCTTTTATAACATTTCCTATAGGGGAGGTGCTGGCTTTCATTCTTATTTTACACCGCTGTATGTAAAGCAAGTTAAAGTAAACCACTGCCACTGAGACAGCAAATGGTGGGGAAGATTCAACATTTTACAACTGTCACCAGAACAGTAATAGGAGAGGGAAGCTTAGAAATGGGGACACGTGTTTTGGTGACAAGGAGGAGATGGCTCTTCACTTTGGAGAGATTTCTGCTCACTTCTAAAGTCTAGTTCTGAGGAATGGGCTGCGCCCCGAAACGCATCAACTACACACCCCTTAATGTCCACAGCATACATGTGTCCAATGGTCTATTTTTAGTTGCATTTTGTGAGTATCCATTTTTATCCCCTTTTTTAATGAATAAATGTCTATTGGTAATGCACTAGGTGCCTGCGCCTTCTTGTTTGCTTGTCTTTTCAGTGTTACTTACGATTACCCCGTCTGAGGAGGGCTGCATCCACCTAGGTTTTGGTGTTGCTGTTGCCTTTCTGCGTTCCACCACAGAAGGCCTCTTAGCGCTGGAAGTGTTGCCTAATTTTTTGTGTATCTCCTATAAATGACCACCAGACATTGATCACCTATAACTGACCTAAGTATAGGTGTGAACAGAAGAGATATTCTCCTGCGCTTGTGCCGGCGGTCTTGGTGCAAAATGGTAGTATTTTCAGATGATAGATGTGTAAAGAGACCATGCAAGTCCTGCTGCCTAAACTGACCGGGGGAACTCCAATCAGGCTTACTTAAAGTATAACTGACCACCAGACATTGATCACCTATAACCGACCACTAGACATTGATCACCTATAAACGACCACCAGACATTGATCACCTAGAACTGACCACCAGACATTGATCACCTATACCTGACCACCAGACATTGATCTCCTATACCTGACCACCAGACATTGATCACCTATACCTGACCACCAGACATTGATCTCCTATACCTGACCACCAGGCATTGATCACCTATAAGGGTACTTTCACACTGGGGCGGTGCTGGCGTTAATGTTAAAGCTGTTATAGCGGTGTTTTTCGGTTAATGGGGCGCTTTTAACCCCCGCTAGCAGCCGAAGGGTTAGAAGCGCCCGTGTTGCTGCACTACCGAAGCGCTTTGCAGGCACTTCGGCAGCGCTGCCCATTCATTTCAATGGGCAGGGCGTTTTGGGAACAGTGTATACACCGCTCCCGCACTGCCCCAAAGATGCTGCTTGCAGGACTTTTTTTCCCATCCTGCAAGCACACCGCCCCAGCGTGAAAGCACTTGAGCTTTCACACTGGGGGGGGGGGGGGGGGGTATGAGAGGAGCTTTTCGGGCGCTATTTTTAGCTCTAAAACACTTGAAAAGCGCCCCAGTGTGAAAGGGGTCTAACTGACCACCAGACATTGATCTCCTATAACTGATCACCAGACATTGATCACCTATAACCGACGACCAGACATTGATCACCTATAACTGACCACCAGACATTGATCACCTATAACTGACCACCAGACATTGATCACCTATACCTGACCACCAGACATTGATCACCTATACCTGACCACCAGACATTGATCACCTATAACTGACCACCAGACATTGATCACCTATACCTGACCACCAGACATTGATCACCTATAACTGACCACCAGACATTGATCTCCTATACCTGACCACCAGACATTGATCACCTATACCTGACCACCAGACAATGATCACCTATAACTGACCACCAGACATTGAACACCTATAACTGACCACCAGACATTGATCACCTATACCTGACCACCAGACATTGATCACCTATACCTGACCACCAGACAATGATCACCTATTAATGACCACCAGACAATGATCACCTATAACTGACCACCAGACATTGATCACCTATACCTGACCACCAGACAATGATCACCTATAACTGACCACCAGACATTGATCACCTATAACTGACCACCAGACACTGATCACCTATACCTGACCACCAGACAATGATCACCTATAACTGACCACCAGACATTGATCACTTATAACTGACCACCAGACATTGATCACCTATACCTGACCACCAGACAATGATCACCTATAACTGACCACCAGACATTGATCACCTATAACTGACCACCAGACATTGATCACCTATACCTGACCACCAGACATTGATCACCTATAACTGACCACCAGACATTGATCACCTATACCTGACCACCAGACATTGATCACCTATACCTGACCACCAGACATTGATCACCTATACCAGACCACCAGACATTGATCACCTATACCTGACCACCAGACAATGATCACCTATAACTGACCACCAGACATTGATCACCTATAACTGACCACCAGACATTGATCACCTATACCTGACCACCAGACAATGATCACCTATAACTGACCACCAGACATTGATCACCTATACCTGACCACCAGACATTGATCACCTATACCTGACCACCAGACATTGATCACCTATACCTGACCACCAGACATTGATCACCTATACCTGACCACCAGACATTGATCTCCTATAACTGACCACCAGACATTGATCTCCTATAACTGACCACCAGACAATGATCACCTATACCTGACCACCAGACAATGATCACCTATACCTGACCACCAGACATTGATCTCCTATAACTGACCACCAGACAATGATCACCTATACCTGACCACCAGACATTGATCTCCTATAACTGACCACCAGACACTGATCACCTATAACTGACCACCAGACATTGATCACCTATACCTGACCACCAGACATTGATCTCCTATAACTGACCACCAGACACTGATCACCTATAACTGACCACCAGACACTGATCACCTATAACTGACCACCAGACATTGATCACCTATAACTGACCACCAGACAATGATCACCTATAACTGACCACCAGACATTGATCTCCTATAACTGACCACCAGACATTGATCACCTATACCTGACCACCAGACAATGATCACCTATAACTGACCACCAGACATTGATCTCCTATAACTGACCACCAGACACTGATCACCTATACCTGACCACCAGACACTGATCTTCCTTAAATTGATTCTAAACAAATTTTTTCTCATTAAAATAACAAACATGTTATACTTACCTGCTCTGTGGAATAGTTTTGCACAGAGCAGCCCCGATTGTACCTCTTCTCGGGTTCCCCCTGGTGGCCCTGGCTCCTCCCCCATGCCAAATGCCCCCACAGAAAGCAGTTTTCTATGAGGGCACTAGCGCATGCCTTGCTGTCTGTGTCTATTGACACAGACAGCCGGACATGCATTCATTTTCTGCTTCCCCGTCACTGGCTGTGATTGACAGCAGGAGCCAATGGCTCCCGCTGTTGTCTCTGAGCCAATGAGGAAAAGAGCAGACAGCTTCTGCTCTCATGCACATCCCGGGAAAGAGACGGGGCTAAGGTAAGTATGGGGTGGGGTTGGGTGCTGTATGCAGAAGGGTTTTTCCCTTAATGCATAGATGCAAGATTTGCCTGTAACTTCAGCTGTTCATATACACTCACTGGCCACTTTATTAGGTACACCTGTTCAATTGCTTGGTAACATGAATTGCTAATCAGCCAATCACATGGCAGCAACTGAATGCATTTAGGCATCTAGACGTGGTGAAGATGACTTGCTGAAGTTCAAACTGAGCATCAGAATGGGGAAGAAAGGGGATTTAAGTGACTTTGAACGTGGTATGGTTGTTGGTGACGGGCTGGGTATTCCCCGTATGTGTGTTCCATATGTACCGGAGTCCAATGATTGTGAATTTCATACATTGTATTGCATATTTGTTTGTATTACGCATCCTGTATTCCCCTGTACATCCACTTTTGTGCTTTGTAGAATTGTTTAGATCTACACCCCTTTTTGACTAATAAAACTCATGTTTATTACAAATTCATACTCCTCATTACTCTAGAGCAGGTTTCTCCCTTTAAAGTCCCGTAAGAGGAACAAATTCCCATTTGCGTTGGTGACGGGCTGGTCTGAGTATTTCAAAAACTGCTGATCCATTGAGATTTTCACACACAACCATCTCTCGGGTTTACAGAGAATGGTCGGAAAAAGAGAAAATATCCATTGAGCGGAAGTTGTGTGGATGAAAATGCTTTGTTGATGTCAGGGGAGAATGTGCAGATTATAGAAAGGCAACAGTAACTCAAATAACCACTCGTTACAACCAAGGTATGCAGAATACCATCTCTGAATGCACAACACACAGAACCTTGAAGCAGATGGGCTACAGCAGCAGAAGACCACACCGGATGCCACTCCTGTTCGCTAAGAACAGGAAACTGAGACTACAATTCGCACAGGCCCACCAAAATTGGTGAATAGAGGATTGGCCTGATGAGTCTCGATTTCGGCTGCGACATTCAGATGGTCGGGTCAGAATTTTGCGTAATCAACATGAAAGCATGGATCCATCCTGCCTTGTATCAACAGTTCAGGCTGGTGGTGTAATGGTGTGGGGGATATTTTCTTGGCACACTTTGGGCCCCTTAGTACCAAATTGAGCATCGTTTAAATGCCACCGCCTACCTGAGTATTGTTGCTGACCATGTCCATCCCTTTATGACTACAGTGTACACATCTTCTGATGGCTCCTTCCAGCAGGATAATGCTCCATGTCACAAAGCTCAAATCATCTCACCACTGGGCAATGAGGTCACTTTACTCCAATGGCCTCCACAGTCACCGAATCTCAATCCAATAGAGCACCCGTCCCTTTGGGATGTGGTGGAATGGGAGATGTGCAGCCAACAAATCTGCAACAATTCTGTGATGCTATCATGTCGATGTGGACCAAAATCTCTAAGGAATGTTTCCAACACCTTGTTGAATCTATGCCACACAGAATGAAGGCAGTTCTGAAGGCAAAAAGGAGTCCAACCCGGTACTAGCAAGGTGTACCTAATAAAGTGGCCGGTGAGTGTATGTTTTCTGGTAACCTGATACTGATAGCACATTTGTAGCTCAATATATAAAGTAACCCAAGTCTCTGATCTCTCATTGTGCAATCATATAATCATCAAAATGGAAAATCAAATTAATTTCCTAGACATGTAGAGAAACAGACTCTTGGTTCTGAAAAGGATCCCAGGATAAAAGTAATAATAACCTCTACAACATGGCCATGCCATCTGTGTGCCTTTGTATGATCTACAGAGAACATTCATTGCTGATGAATAATAATGTCTTTTATAGTAGGTGACAATATCCTTCGTCAGCCAGAAGACAGTTTGTGCTTTACAGACTTGTAGGCATTACCTTCTCTGCCGTCACCCTGAGCCACCACTTTTGGGTCGGTGAATTCTGGCCGTCGTCCTGTGAACCAGCTGTAAAGAAAGAGAAATCAATAGGAGGTTAACCGAAGCAAGATTAGATTGTTACATACTGAAATAATGTAGAAATCACTTGGTTAAAAGGAGTTCTATTATCACAGTACATATATTCATTTTATAACATAAGAATTGTATTAACAATACAAATAATTGTTATTTTTGACAATCTAATATAAGCTTACTTGATAAATCTCTCATATTGCGAGTGCTGCCTGTCTGCTGGCTATCACGTCTTACAACTGCCTGGATTCCCTGCTTGTTTTGCAGCTTCTCCTCTACGGTTTACTTTCCATTTCTAAGGACTACATATCCCATGGTACCTTGCTGCCTGCAGTGAATGCTGTACTGACCCCGCCTCCTGAAACTCCTCCTCTTAGCACTTCTGTAGTTTAGTAGGCAGGCTCTGTGAATTCTGAGACACAGCAGTGCCTACTTACAGAGCATAGTGAATACATGTCACAGAATTAGAATTCATGTTAGTAAATGTGTGGGGGTTTTCACAAAGTACGTATGCAAACTTAAAGGTCATTCAGAGCAATAGGAGTAGACTAGAAGTAATTAAAATATAATGTGGTAGTTAATATAGAATTTTACATTTTGGCCACAGATGTGCTTTAACCCTTTCAGCAGCAGCAGCGGGCGTTTTACATACACTCCTGTAAATCTGACAAGCCAACTTTCGGTTGTCAGGTGGAAGCTCTTCCACACACCCCGGTACATTCCTACCTCCCAAACCAAGTTTCCAGAGTTCCACTGTACCAATTGTGGACTCGGGACTGGGTGCCTCCGAGTAGAGGAGAAAAAGATCAGCGAACGTCTGTGTTCCATTCGCTTCAATGGAGGGCAGGTAAGAAATCAGAGATCCAATAAGCCCCTGATGTCTCAATAAAGGAGATGTAAAGCCAAAGCTATTTTGGCAATGCTTCTCCTATGGATCACTGGAGCACAGTTAGTTCTGCACTCTTGTGACCCGTTTTCAGCCTACAGCGGACTGAAGTTAGCTGATGGCTGAAGTCACAGAGACAGTCCAGCCGATCCCGACCATATGTTCAGGATCCACCCAGAACCCTGGACTGGCAACTGGCTCAGCCTCTCAGTGATCTGCTAAGAGCCTGAGCCAGCCACTCCATAGTTCAGCACTCCAGTGAGTGCCGGGGGGGGGGGGGGGGGGGTCAGAGCAGAGAATGGGTGACTTGCTGTACCCGGCTCGTTGCTCACAGAATGCTGAGAACTGAGCGATAAGCAGGTCTTTGATTGCTCAGTTCTTTGTGTACAGACGGCGGGAAACAGATGCAGCATCGGATCAATGAGGATATTGTTTTTTTCCCTTTAAACCTTGATATTCTCTTTTATAGAGGACCTCTCACAACAAAGTAATATTACATAGGGGACTTTGGTTCCCATATATGATTAAAAAATAGTTTATTAAAAAATGTATGCTACAGCTAAGCACTTAAAACATCCCATTTCCCCCACATACACACCTACACCACGAACATAAACACACATCACATCACTATGTCCAAAAACAAAGATTGTGCTATGTATGGTACAAATCGCTGCACACACCAAAGTAAGAGAAATAACTCCAGGGTCGTTATTCACAGTTATCTCTAGTCTAAACTGATGACCAGCAAGGGCTTTTAAAAAGCCATCTATGGAAAATTTAGGGTAACAACATTTGTAGCTGTTACAAGGGCACACACAATTTTGAGGCAATTGTGATTTTACTCAGCACAACCTGATCTTTTATTTATTTATTTTTTTTTTCCAAAATCTTTTTATTGGTTTTTAAAAAGAGAAACAAAAACAGATACAGTTAAACAGTTAAACATACATTGGTCTAATATGATGTCTATGTGATCCTTGCAGGAATCACGCTGTCACCTTATTCATGAAAAATATATTATGAAATCAGTCATAGCGGTACAGTTTACTGGGTCATGAGGTGGTGCTATGTGCAGTTGTACATGGTAAAATAGCATATTGTAGATTATTGTGTACACCTGGCACCCGCTTGGGAGCTACTTTGTGATTGGGGTCTACTGAGAGGCCCTGATCTTTTATTTTACCAAAAATATGAGTAATATATTGTATTTGTGTGCCCTAAGAATAACTGTATGTCTTACGTAAATTTGGCACTTACTAATAAACCATTGTGCTGAAATAGTGTGACAAAAAAAAAAAAATGAAACTACCACCATTTTATTCTCTAGGGTCTCAGCTTTCATAAAATATGTAATGTCTTGGGTGTTTTAAGAAATCTTCAGGCTAACTGACTTTTAACCACTTAAATACTGAGCACTTTCACCCCCTTCCTGCCCAGGCCAAATTCAGCTTTCAGCGCTGTTGCACTTTAAATAACTATTGCGCAATCATGCAACACTGTACCCATATGACATTTTTTGCATTTTTCTTTCACACAAATAGAGCTGTCTTTTGGTGGTATTTAATCAACACTCCGTTTTCAATTTTTTGCTAAACAAACAAAAAAAAGACTAAAAGTTTTGAAAAAAATAAATTCAAATCTTGGGTTTCTATTATACAATTTTGCAAATAAGTCATTTTTCTTCTTCAATGATGTGCGTTGATGAGGCTGCACTGATGGGCACTGATGAGGCTGCACTGATGGGCACTGATGGACATCCACATCAAATAGGGCAAAGTAGGCCGCCACTTCTTCTTTCATCGCAGCTGGCACTGAGATCAGTGGTGTGGATGACCTGGCTGGCTGGGGTAGGCAGTTTCGTCAATCCCTCAGTCATGTGCTCAGGGATTAGCAATTGGCTGCTAGTCCTGTACACTGTCACAGGGGAGCAGGTCACATGCTTCTCCATATTCAGAAGTGTCAGGTAGTGTTAAGGTAGTGCAGGCAAGCACAGCGGGTATAGAAAACTTGTTGTCACATGCACACAATGACCACCTCTTTGTCATAAATTCCTGCAACCGCTTCAGAGTTGCTGTAGACCTCTTGGTAGCCTCTCTGACCAGTTTATTCCTGGCTCTTTCATCCAGTTTGGAGTGACGTCCTGATCCAAGGAGGGTCTTTGTTGTACAAAATATCTTCCACTTCTTAAAGGAGTTGTAAAACATCAAGGTTTTTCACCTTAATGCATTCAATGCATTAAGAAGAAAAACCTCCTGTGCTGCAGCTGCCCCCATAGCCTCCCCTTTCTCTTACCTGACTGGGGAGCTCGCCCGGACGAGTGCCCCTATGGAAAGCGGCTCTCCGTGGGGGCACTGGAGAAGAGGAGGAGCCAGGAGCGCAGCCCCAGAAAAGGAGGATTTAGGCCGCTCTGTGCCAAACCCTTAAAACAAAAAACCTTGACAATCACTTTAATAATAGACTTCACTGTGCTTCTAGGCATTAATAAAGGCTTTGAATTTTTTTGTATCACCTCCTGACTTGTGCCTGTCCACAACTTTATCCTGGAGATCTTTTGACAGTGCCTTAGTTAATAGTTTGCTTTAGTTGCACTACTAGAGACTGAAATGCTCCAGGAAAGCTCTTTTTATGCTGCGCTAATCAAAATGACCACAGCTGATAACAGTTGGAATTCAAATAGCTTTGTGTGCAATTGAAAAGGTGATTGGCTACACCCAATTGCTTTTCCAAGTAATTTTTAGGGGGGGGGGGGGGATCCTTTTTCTAACACAGTGATTCGGTCTTTGAGTTTTTTTTCTGACATGTTTATGTTATATTTTTCAACTTAGATACGTTGTAAATACAGCTGAATAAAACAAAAACTGCTTCTGTCTTTATTCCAGGCTGCAAAGCAACAAAATGTGATTATTTTAGAGGGGGGGGGGGGGGTTGATTCTTTATTATACTCACTGTATAGGGAGAATGCAGGGCTCTTTGCAGAGACACTGACTTTACACTGTATGTGCAGTGTCACTTTAAAATAGGGAAAGGTGCTATTGTGACTTTTCATGCATTGTTTTATTTTTCTCTTACATTCTTGTACTGTTTCTCTATTGAGACGACCAATAAAATGTTATTTGGAAAAAAAAAAAAAAGGGAAAAAGCAACATGCTTGCGTCAATGTGTGTAAACTTAGCAGCCTGCACCATCCCACGTCAAAAATGTGCAGTATTGGTGACTTGCATTTATCTGCTGCGGAAAAACGCAGGTCACTGGAAATATTGTGTATTGTGAATGAGCCACTAGAGTGTCCTTGTGTTGATCAATGCATCTCATCCTGGTGTGGACAGGACCTCAATGATGTATTCACGATTACAGGAATGCATTCATTTGAGTCTTTTATATTTGTCTAGAGTTCAGCTTTAACAAAGAAAAAAATGAGGAAGGAATTTATTGCTGTCTCCTCCACCTCCAGTAAATCTGCAGCCATGCCATTTTTTATTGTATTTATATTAAGTTGATAAGAGAAGTTGGCAATTCCTTGGGATGGATATTCCATCATGGGGATCATCCTCAATGGTTGAACTGGTGTCATGAATCTGCATTCAGAAAGGAGCATGTAATTACTTCTATGGATTATTATCAGCTTGTTTGGCTGCTGGTGAAATGAACAGGAAGAAAACTCTGTTTTACGCTGTAGTTGCTGCTTCTGCGGCCACGATATGCCCAGAGGAAATCAATGATGTTCTCTGAAACTGGGAAAGGTAATCTGTAGCCTAGAGAAAGATCGGGGCATGTCTACATCAGTGTGTGTAAACTAAGTGGTTTGCACATAAAAGCAGCGTACCGGTATTCGCTGATCTATATGAATGCCTTCACAAAGAATGAAATTCCTGAAAGGGAAACAGTGATGTTTTTCCAGTAATGACACGATCTGAGTTATTATTGTTGGGTCTATCTTAGATAACTCACAGATGCTGCACCAGATGATTTATGACTCTCTGTATGTCAGATAATGCAGCCTGCATCCCTGCTGGACAGCTAGGAAGATTACAGCATATTATTATACTCCAGAATCAGAGTAGGGAATATTAGGCTGCAATTTATAATACTCATTTTTTTTTTGTTTTTATGACAAAAGATTGAAGCCAAGTTTGGTGTATGTATAGGTACAGTACATATATATATCTATATTTATATATATATATATATATATATATATATATACACACACACACACACAGTTAGGTCCATATATATTTGGACACAGGTACAATTTGATTTTTTTTTAGCTATTTATCAAAACATATTCAAGCTATAGTTATATAATGAATTTGGGCTGAAAGTAAATGCACACTCTCAGGTTTAATTTGAGGGTATGTACATCCAAATCGGAGGAAGGGTACAGGAATTACAGCTCTTAAGAATAGCCAACCCCCTTTTTCAAGGGACCAATCAAAAGCTGTTTTGTGGCCAGGTGTGGGCTACTCCTTCATTATTTCTTCATCAATTAAGCAGGTAAAAGGTCTGGAGTTGATTCTAAAGGCCCGTTGTACACATTGTCAGAAAATCGAAAGTAAAATTTCGTCCGATGAATGATCTGCCGATTTTCTGATCATTGATATGTTGCTTTTGACAGCCGATTACGAATTTTCGGCACACAAAAACTGGATGTGCAGGCTCCAAAATTTTTATCTGATGTGACCACAATGTCCGATTTTCTTTTCATTAGTACGGTTTTCTGCCCAAAAAAAAAATGAAGAGCAAGACTAGGCATGCTCAGAAATGAAAAAACACAGACAAAACACATTACGTCACTTCTGACGTTGAATTCTGTCGTCCGAAAATTTTCTGATGGTTAGTACCCTCTTCGCTTTCCATTTGAGACTAGCATCCAACAAAAAACTGAAGAAAATCCATCCAATAATCTGACCGTTTGTACAAGGCTTAAGACCCCATACACACTATTAGATTTTCTGCAGATATTTGTCTTCAGAACCTTAAAAGTTTCAGTTTGTATGCAATCAGGTGGGCCCTTGCACTATATGTTTTGGTAAATCTGAAGACAAAAATCTGCAGAAAATGTAATAGTGTGTATGGGGTCTCAGAATCAACTCCAGACTTTTACCTGCTTAATTGATGAAGAAATAACGAAGGAGTAGCCTACACCTGACAATGAAACAGCTTTTGATTCAATTGTCCAATTACTTTTGGTCCCTTGAAAAAGGGGGGATGGCTAATCTTAGTGTGTGCGGTGAACCTACATCATGCTGTCCATGTAAGTGAAAGAGGCCATTGTAAGGCTTCAAAAACTAAACAAATCCATCAGAGAGATAGCAGCAACATTAGGAGTAGCCAAATCAACAGTTTGGTAGATTCTGAGGAAAGAACGCACTGGTGAGCTCAGCAACATAAAAAGGCCTGAAAGTCCACAGAAAACAACAGTGGTGGATGATCGCAGGATCCTCTCTATGGTAAAGAAATACCCATTCACCCATTCCAGACAAGTGACGGACACCCTCCAGGAGGTGTGTGTATCATTGTCAAAGTCTGCAATCAAGAGAAGACTTCACAAGAGCGAATACAGAGGGTTCACCACAAGGTGCAAACCATTCATAAGCCTAAAGAACAGAAAAGCCAGATTAGACTTTGTCAAAAAACATAAAAAAAGCCAGACTAGTTCTAGAGAAGCATTCTTTGGACAGATGAAACTAAGATTAATCTGTACCAGAATGACGGGAAGAAAGATGTGGTGAGAAGGCTTGGAACAGCTCATGATCCAAAGCACACAACATCATCTGTAAAACATGGTGGAGCTTGCAGTGTGATGGCATGGGCATGCATGGCTTCCAGTGGCACTGGGTGTTTATTGATGATGTGACAGAAGACAGAAGCAGGCGGATGAATTCTGCAGTGTTTAGAGATATACTGTCAACCCAGATTCCGCCAAATGCAGCAAAGTTGATTGGACGGCGTTTCACAGTACAGATGGACAATGATCCAAAACACACTGCAAAAGCAACCCAGGAGCTTTTGAAGGAAAAGAAGTGGAATATTCTGCAATGGCTGAGTCAATCCCCTGATCTCGAACCCAATTGAGCATCCATTTCACTTTCTGAAGGCAAAACTAAAGGCAGAAAGACCCACAAACAAAGAACAACTGAAGACAGCTGCAGTTAGAGCCTGGCAAAGCATCAGAAAGGAGAAAACCCAGTCTTTGGTAATGTCCATGGGTTCCAGACTTCAGGCAGTCATTGCCAGTAAAGGATTCTTAACAAAATATTAAAAATGAACATTTTATATATGATTATATTAGATTAGAGTTGAGCCCCTGAAAATGGTGCGACTGTGTACAAAAATGGTTGCAGTTCCTAAAATGTATATTTATGTTCAACCCTCTGAATTAAAGCTGAATTAAAGTCCAACTTCAAATTAATTTGGATTGTTTCATTTCAATTTTCTTCTGGTGGCATACAGAGCCAAAAGTATGAAAATTGTGCCTGTGTCCAAATATATATGGACCTAACTGTGGATAGATAGATAGATAGATAGATAGATAGATAGATAGATAGATAGATAGATAGATAGATAGATAGATAGATAGATGAGCCTGAAATGTCATTGGACTTCGCTATAAAAAAAACAAAAACACACCTTTTGGAAAATAATGATCCTTATCCTGGTTTGTTAGCTTTCGAACTGAGCCCAGTATGCATAATTCTTGCTGTGTTACTGGAATTATCACCAACATCCTCACCATGTAGGTTTCTGCCACAGGCCTTCCTCTTTCAAAACAGTTAAAGTGGTTGTAAATTTCTGACGTGAAAATTACCAAAACCTATCCTTCTACAGTATTCTGTGTACTTGTCCCAATCCAAAACTGCCTTGTTCCTCTGCTATCTGTAGGAGTTATTTCTGACAGGTTGTGCCCACTCCACGGGATAGAGGGGGACTAGGTATGGGGGCCTCCATCACACAGCCTGTGATTGAAAGCCTCAGCTGTGCTCCTTGACCGTCTGGGATTATCCCTCCCCTCTGTCTCTTTGGTCCTATCTGGGTGCAATCTCTGGTCGCCCTGGTATGTGATGTGAACTTGATAGGTTATACATACTTATTGCTGTATGTATATTTTTTCTAATTATGACTATGTTTCTCTATATAGTTATACTGTAGCACTTTAATACTTCCTGAAGAAGCCAATGTAGCGAAACATGTTGAAGACAAAAGCACACTTGGGACTCAGTATAATGTAATAACGTCCAACTGTATATTACCCCTATGTCTATGAATTTTAAATTTTATATAAATAAAATATATACGCTTTAATACTTACCTCTTTGGTGGACTTAAATGGCATCTGAAAAATCCCATCCTATCCCTGTCAAAGTATGGCATTTATAGGAAAGTGGTACAGTTACAGGATACCTCCAACCATACAGCTATCCTTATAATCTCAGCTCTGCATGTTTCCTTTGAGATTCTGTAGAGGGGGGTGTGTCCATTCCCTCCACTGGGATCTCAGATTACACCCAGCTCTTCTCTCTGTGCTGTGCAGTGTGTGATATCAGATCCCCTCCCCCAACTTCTGGAAGCTCAGAAAAGCAGTGTAAATTCTGCATTTTAATTGACTGTAGAGAAGAGAGGGCTGCAAATAAATATGTAAAACTTATGTAGGAGGATTTGTTTCATTTCTGTGCATCACCTGATTGATGTCAGTCACTTCATTAGGTCTATGTAAGGGTTTACAACCACTTTAAATCATTTCAAAATGCAAGAACAAAAATGTAATATAATGCAGCTTACCAGGCCCCAGGTGTGGGGAAGAAAGGTATATTCATAGTCCAGCCTGGGTGACGATCATGGCTTCCTCTACAGATACAGTAAAGGAGTAAGCGTAGCCTCCCAGGGTAAGTGTGTTATTCACAGTAATACCAGGTTAAAATAAAGTGAAAAGAAGATCCAAAAACAAAACTATTACAGCCACCACGTCTAAGAACTGGTGTGCCGTCATATATTACAATTTTGTTTTTTGGGTTTAGATACATTTTACTTTGGCTGGTAAACCAGAAATCCTCTATTATATAAGCACAGACTTGTTGTAAATTTGCCGTATTTGAAGCAAATGAGTTTCGTCACCACTGATTTGTCAGCTCGAAGACCTAATCAAAGTCTAACGCTAGCTGCTTTTTAAAAAAAATAATAATTTACTGATACGCATCCATCTGGGAGATCGCACAATTAGGAGAAAGAGGAAAATTTAACGCACAGAGCTGGTTTGCCATAATTTGCAATAAAGAATAATTGGCAAATGTGGAAAAAATGCAGACAAGCAACGATTTCTTTTTAACAAGACAAACACAAGGATCTATGCTAAAAGGAAGCATGTAGAGATTTTGAGTTATGTTTTAAACGTTTAACCCTTTCATGACTAAGCCTATCTTTGAAGTTTGGTGTTTACAAGTTAAAACCCGTATTTTTTGCTAGAAAATTACTTAGAGCCCCCAAACATTATATATATATTTTTTAGCAGAGAATCTAGAGAATAAAATGGCGATTGTTGCAATATTTTATATCAAACGGTATGTGTGCAGTGGTGTTTTAAACACAACTTTTTGGGAAAAGGGACACTTTCATGAATTTAAAAAAAACAAAATAGTAAAGTTACCCCAATTTTTTTGTATAATGTGAAAGATGATGTTACGCCGAGTAAATGGATACCAAACATGTCACGCTTTATAATTGCACGCACTCGTGGAATGGCGACAAACTACGGTACCTAAAAATCTCCATAGGTGATGCTTTCATTTTTTTTTTTTTTACTTTTTACCAGGTTAGAGTTACAGAGGAGGTCTAGTGCTAGAATTATTGCTCTCGCTCTGACGATCGCGGCGATACCTCACATGTGTGATTTGAACACCGTTTACATATGCGGGCGCGACTTCCGTATGCGTTTTCTTTGCTGCGCGAGCTTGCGGGGATGGGGGCGCTTTAAAAAAAAAAGATTTCTTATTTATTTCTATATTAATAAATTGTGTTTTTTTTTAAAAATAAAATTTTTTTGATCACTTTTATTGCTGTCACAAGGAATGTAAACATCCCTTGTGACAGTAATAGGTGGTGACAGGTACTCTTTAAGGAGGGATCGGGGGTCTAAAAGACCTCCCTCCTTTGCACTTCAAAGTATTCAGACCGCCATTTTCGGCGATTCTGAATACTGTATATTTTTTAAAACCGGCGCCATTGGCAGCCGAGTAAACGGGAAGTGACGTCATGACGTCACTTCTGTGTTTACTATTAGGAGGCTGGAACGAAGCCGCTCACGGCTTCGTTTCAGTCTGTCCCTAGCTGCCAGAGGTGGCAGGTTGGTCATCGGGCCTCCCGGTGGATCGGGAGGCACGGTAAGAGCGGCGGGAGCGTCCCCTCCCGCTCCTCCGGTATAACAACCGCATCGGTTGTTATACCAGGAAAGCCGATTGCCCGCTCTGCAGCTGCGGGCATCATCCCGGTATAACCCCCGAAAGCCGAGGCTGCACATCTGCGTACGCTCGGCGGGAAGGGGTTAACTTATAAGCAAATCTAAACCTTGACCAGATGACATTTCAGTTGAGGAAACACTATTAAAAAAAACTGCCATTTTTAACATAAAATATTGTTTTTATTTTCTCATCTTTTGCTACATCTCAGTGCTGCTGATCTCTGGCAGCCATTTCTTGTCTGCATGTAGGACGGCTGGGGCAGGTTTGCTGATAGTCACAATGGCCCATAGTGCCTTTGTGTTTACACACCCACTTGTAATCAGATGTTAATGTGACAGGGTGACAACACAGGAGCACAACTGAAAGATTTGAAAAAAACAAAAAACAAAACAAAAAAAAAACCACTCTACCTGCTGCCCCCTCGTAACAAAATAAGCCTGCCCATTGGTTGGCAAACAAAATCTTTACTTTCTTACAAACAGAAATGCTTCCCCACCAGGATATAATGATGGTTTTATGAGAGGGTCATGTAATAGAGATAAATACTTCTCATAATCCAGCCCCTCTACAGCACAGGAATGTGGGCAGGCACTCCTACATCATCATGTACATTGTAGGACCAGCAACGAAGGTACAAAAAATAAATAAAAACCCTACACTGCTCTGAATCAAGACACATGAAGGTGGCACACCAATGATGTGACTTCCACTCAACAAGTGTAACTCAATAGGACAACAGTCCCACCCAGGAACTGTCCCTCATACACAATTAAAGGGGGAGAAACTAATCAGCACGGTGGATCATATAAAGGGACTTGCAGCATATGTTGTCCAAATAAATAGATCTTGCTGAAAGGAAATGACCTTATCCATGGGATGCCTTCTTGTGTCATGGTACGGAGTGTACTGGAGCATGGGCAGATCCTAGGCCCGCCACTCAGCACACCGGATTGTATGCTCCTCTGAATGATGTGTTTCCACCACCTGAGCATCAAATCCCAGATTCCATAAGAGCCTGAGTGGTTGAAATGCGTCATCCAGAGGAGCTTTTTTTTTTGCATGGTTTTTAAATGCTTTACAACAAAACCAGCAATTCTAAATATGCATTCGGCTCTTGGTGCATAAAGGAATGATTTGCATGGCTCTGCCCACTGTCCTGAAAATAATAATCTTATTTTTGAGATATGTGATGGAGTGAGACATGTGAATACCTTCTGTTTTGAGAAGGCTTTACTGTAGTGATTACATTTAGCTGGAAGTAGCTTCATTTCGTAGGATCTGCCTTTTAAACTTGGCTTTTTGTATGATGCCTACAATATCCTAACCCTTGATCACATTTGAAGGTGCATTTATCTTTTCATATTTGTTTGATGATGTTTGTATCCTAAGATTTTTGTTAAACCTTTCATTAGAAATCTATTTCAAATAAGAAGGCTTTACTGTGCTTCAAACAAACGATTATAGAGAAGTTTATTTTATATCCATGCTGTGCTGATCAACCTGTGGTTTTTAAGAGCTCATGCACACCGCAGCTCTAAAGGCTGCTTCTACAGGCGTATGAGCTTTTTTCCCCTCTGCCTCTAAACTCCCCCCTATGTTAGAATTGGGAAATGGGGGATTTTTATGCTGCCACAAATAGAACACATTCAATAAAAATTGCAATGTTTTATTAAAATTAGAAAAACATATAAAAAGAGTAAACGAATGTTGACTCTCGTGCAAACACACATAAAAAAATATCACAACATGATGACAAACAATAATGCATATAGAGCTGATAAAGCTATATAAATGCCTGTTGGCCAAGTAATTTATATAGCTTTAGCAACATTTTATATCTTTTATATTTTTCTATTAATAAAATTCTGCCATTTTTATTTATCTCTTGTTCTATTTGTGGCACCATAAAAATCCCCCATTTAACAAATCTTTCTACACATTCCAATCAGGGATAAGGTTGCCTTGCACTACTTGTGTGACCATATATCCCACCTATGTTAGTAAATTTGTCCATGCACACTATATGCATTTTCAGGAGTTTAGCAGCAGAAAAAAAACCCTCCAAAGTCCGGAGAGTAGTTTTTGAGCTCAAAAACGCCTAAACACTAATAAACGTGCGTTCGTGAGCATTCAGTGTTTTTCATGTACAGTGGTTAAAAACCACTGTATTATCATTGTGTGTGTGTATATATATATATATATATATATATATATATATATATATATATATATATATATATATATATATATATATATATACACACACACACACATACACGCACACACAGTATATACAGTTAGGTCCATATATATTTGGACACAGGCACAATTTTCAAACATTTGGCTCTGTATGCCACCAGAAGAAAATTAAAACACAAATATACTTTCAGGCAGGTAGGCAGGTGATTCAGTGATCTGCAGTGGATTAACAAAAATGAATTTGCAATGCAGACTTTCAGGTTTAATCCAAGGGGTTGAACATAAATATCAAGTACAAATTTTAGGAACTGCAACCATTTTATTATACACAGTCCCCCCATTTTCAGGGGCTCAAATGTAAATAGACAAATTAATATAATCATAAATAAAATGTTTACTTTTTATATTTTGTTGAGAATCCTTTACTGGCAAAGACTGCCTGAAGTCTGGAACCCATGGACATTACCATAGACTGGGTTTCCTCCTTTCTAATGCTTTGCCAGGCTCTAACTGCATCTGTCTTCAGTTGCTCCTTGTTTGTGGGTCTCTCTGCCTTTACTTTTGCCTTCAGCAAGTGAAATGCATGCTCATTTGGGTTAAGATCAGGTGATTGATTCGGCTATTGCAGAATATTCCACTTCTTTTCCTTCAAACGCTCCTGGGTTGCTTTTGCAGTGTGTTTTGGATCATTGTCCATCTGTACTGTGAAGCGCCGTCCAATCAACTTTGCTGCATTCGGGTGAATCTGGGCTGACAGTATAGCTCTAAACATTGTAGAATTCATCCGGCTGCTTCTGTCACATCATCAAAAAACACCAATGACCCAGTGCCCCTGGAAGCCATGCATGCCCATGCCATCACACTGCCTCCACCATGTTTCACAGATGACGACGTGTGCTTTGGATCATGAGCTATTCCAAGCCTTCTCCACTTTTTTCTTCCCATCATTCTGGTACAGATTAATCTTAGTTTCATCCATCCAAAGAATGCTTTTCCAGAACTGGTCTGGCTTTTTTAGATGTTTTTTGGCAAAGTCTAAGCTGGCTTTTTATATTCTTCGGGCTTATGAATGGTTTGCACCTTGTGGTGAACCTTCTGTATCTGGATCTGATGGATTTGTTCAGTTTTTGAAGCCTTACAATGGCCTGTTTCACTTGCATGGACAGTTCCTTTGAACACATGATGTAGGTTCACAGCAATAGATTTCAAATGAAAATACCACACTTAGAATCAACTCCAGACCTTTTACCTGCCTAATTAATGAAGAAATAATGAAGGAGTAGCCCACACCTGGCCATGAAACAGCTTTTGATGCAATTGTCCAATTACTTTTGGTCCCTTGGAAAAGGGGGGGGGGTGGCTATTCTTAAGAGCTGCAATTTCTAAACCCTTCCTCTATTTGGATGTACATACCCTCAAAATAAACCTGAGAGTGTGCATTTACTTTCAGCCCAAATCCATTATATAACTATAGCTTGAATATGTTTTGGTAAATACCTGAAAAAAACTAAAATTGTACCTGTGTCCAAATATATATATGGACCTAACTGTAAATATATATATATATATATATATATATATATATATATATACACACACACACAGTATAACATGTAATGTTTATTTTATTTTTTTTCACCGCTGAAATAGATAGGAAATAAAAATAAAAAAACCTCCAAAAAACAGTTCAAAATAATTTATAAAATTTAACAATTTAAGACAATTATATAAAACATAGAGTAAATAATATCATTTTATTAAAAAAAATAAAAATCACTCTCTCTCTTTAAATATATCAAAAAATGGTGTATATGTGCTGTTCATATTCACTCAGTCACTATTAGATTAGTTTTCTGTATTCTGCAAAAAAACCTGGTTGATCCTGCTGCTCTCTATCGCCACCTTCTGTCCATGTCCCCAATTAAGCTAGGGATTTTTCAGCTGTGGTGGCAACTCTGCACATGCTCAGTTTTCAGTGAGTTTCTATGCTGAGCATTTCCTCCCCATCACATCTGAGCAGCCCGTGTGACTACAGAGTCACACATGTGGGCATATACAAAGTGGTAAATGACAGCTCCCTCCCTCCCTCCTCCTCCATGCCCACTAACCAGCTAAACACAATGGGGGTGGGATAGTACATGTAGAATAATGGAGGCTTCACCTCCCTCTTATTCTAAGACACAGGTTGGAGGGGCGTGACACAGCCTGTGACTGACAGAATCTGCCCACACCATGTCATTTACACAAATAAAGATTTGATTTAAAAAAATATATTTTTGTATGACAATTTAAAACAGTTATTGCTATTATTTGTTTTTACTCTGTATACAAAAGAGTCACACACACAAATGGAACCTTCAATATCATGGGATCTTACAACTGTACCTCCAGTAATGTTGTGTACCTCATCCAATGCAAAAGGTGCAGCAAAGGATCTTATGTTGGTGAAACAGGACAGAGGTTGCAAGCGAGAATTAATTTGCACAGACATACCATCAAAGAACATAAAGAAGACAGTTTATGCACACCTGTGGGACATGACTTCTCACAACCAGAGAACCACACTATAGAAGACCTCAATGTTTTAGTTCTTAAAGGGAATTTCAGAACTATGCAGGAAAGGAAAACGTTGGAACTAAGAATGATAATTCTTTTTGATACAAAAAATAATGGCCTAAATTTAGATATTGGTTTCCTTACCCATTATTCTAAAGTTTTACGACCCCCTCTGTGACTAGCATCCCCCCCTCAATTCTATAGCTCTCCCTCTGTCTCATCTCACTAACTTTGCTGCTATCTTGTACAATGTATATGTAAAGTGCTGCGTAAATTGACGGCGCTATATAAGTACCTGAAATAAAATAAAAAATAAATTACCATTGATTTGTATGCGTTTGTTTTTCTTTTCTTTTTATTAACATTCTGCTAAAAAAAATGTGAATCAGTACTGCTTGGACCTTGAAGAAGGGGACATACCCCGAAAGCTTGTCCTGAAAAATTGTATGTTAGTGCAAATAAAAAAATGAACCTGTTGCTTTGCCATGCAAAGAATCTATGATAAATGGGGCCCATGGACCAAATCAAATATCGTTTTACAGTCACGATTGGATCTTTAGGTAAAAAAAAAACAAAAAACATTTTCAGAGAGCTGGTTAGGGCATAAAAAAATGTAAAATGGTAAAACACTCTTAAAACAAATTCAGCAGGCGAGAATGCCTTTCCTGCTGTGTTTTAATTGGCTTGAACTTGGAACTCAGCGCAGGGAAATGATACAAGTCTTCTCCAATAACAGGCCTCATTAATGTCTGGTCGGACTGGAAATCTATGTGCGGCACTCATGGTCGCTGCAGACTCCAAGCATGACACTTTGAATTAACTTTGTGCTGGGAGGGACAGGCAACTGCAAACCTGAGAAATCCATGGCTCCATTGTGATGTTCTATAATAAAAAAAAAAAAAAGGGGGGAACTGGACTAGTGGGTTCAAATGTCTATCCCTCTCTAATGGTCAGACTTTTATTAGTGGTGAAATCTGAGATATTACAAGCTGTACTGCCCTATTCTACAACACAGGGACGCTTACATCATTACCTGTTAACCCCATAACCCCCAAGGCAGTTGAAGAAGAAAGCTACTTTAAAATAAAACTTAGTCTTGTGGACTTTATATAGCTGGAGGGGAGGCAAGTTTTGTAGGGTTTAGTTCTGTATTATCTAAAGCACGTACCATATTATCACTCAGTTATGCATGCTTTAAAAACCAAAAGGAGAGAAACAATTAAGAATAAATGATATCCTGCTCAGTGTTGCAGGCGACCCGAGGATATCTTTATCAAGTCTGTGTAACAGTATATAGTAATGGGGTCATTTTTCAAAAACGCACCACGTTTATCACTTTTAGACTGCTGTTTTACAAGCGTTTATGACAAGTTAAAAAACGCTCTCCAAATGCCCTATGCACGTTAAAACAGCTCCACAAACGCCCGTGTTTAAATGGGAAGTGACTTTACAGGAAATAAACTAATTTTAACCACTTGACCACTGGGCACTTAAACCCCCTTCCTAACCAGACCAATTTTCAGCTTTTGGTGCTCTCACACTTTGAATGACAATTACTCAGTCATGCAACACTGTACCCAAATGAATTTTTTGTCCTTTTTTTCACACAAATAGAGCTGTCTTTTGGTGGTATTTAATCACCGCTGGGTTCTTTAATTTTTGCGCTATAAAAGGAAAAAGACTGAAAATTCTGTAAAAAAATGCATTTTTCTTCGTTTCTGTTATAAAATTTTGCAAATTAGTAATTTTTTCTTCATATATTTTGGCCAAAATGTATACCGCTACAGATCTTTGGTAAAAATAACCCAAATTGGTGTATATTATTTGGTCTTTGTGAAAGTTATAGAGTCCACAAGCTATGGTGCCAATCCCTGAAAATTGATCACACCTGAAGTACTGACGGCCTATCTCATTTCTTGAGACCTTAACATGCCAGAAAAGTACAAATACCCCCCAAATGACCCCTTTTTGGAAAGAAGACATTCCAAGGTATTTAGAAAGATGCATGATGAGTTTTTTGAAGTTGTCATTTTTTCCCACAATTCTTTGCAAAATCAAGATTTTTTTTTTCTTTTTTTTTTTTCACAAAATTGTCATATTAGCAGGTTATTTCTCACACACCGCATATGCATACCACAAATTACACCCCAAAACATATTCTGCTATTACTCCCGAGTACGGTGATACCAGATGTGTGAGACTTTTACACAGCGTGGCCACATACAGAGGCCCAACATGCAGGGGAGCACCTTCAGGCGTTCTGGAGCACCCAGGCCAATTCTGACATTTCTCTCCTACATGTAAAAATCATCATTTATTTGCTAGAAAATTACATAGAACCCCAAAACATTATATATATTTTTTTAGCAAAGACCCTAGAGAATACAATGGCGGTCGTTGCAACTTTTTATCTCGCACTGTATTTGCGCAGCAATTTTTCGAACACGTTTTGTTTGAAAAAAAAAAAACAGTTTTGTGCTTTCAAAAAAAACAAAACAGTAAAGTTAGCCCAATGTTTTTACATAATGTGAATAATGAAGTTATGCCGAGTAAATAGATACCTAACATGTCACCCTTCAAAATTGCACACGCTCGTGGAATGGCGCCAAACTTCGCTACTTAAAAATCCCCATAGGAGACGCTTTAAAAAATTTTACTGGTTACATGTTGTGAGTTACAGAGGAGGTCTAGGGCCAAAATTATTGCTCTCGCTCTACCGATCGCAGCAATACCTCACATGTGTGGTTTGAACACCATTTTCATATGTGGGCGCAACTTACATATGCGTTCGCTTCTGACTGCGAGCACACAGGGACACAGGGAATTTTTTTTTTTTTTTTTTTATTGTTCATTTTACGTTATTTATTTTAGTTTGAGGCTTTTTTCCAAAAAATAAATTTTTTGATCACTTTTATTTCTATTACAAGGAATGTAAACATCCCCTGTAATAGGAATATGGCATGACAGGTCCTCTTTACAGTGAGATATGGGGTCAATAAGACCCCACATCTCACCTCTAGGCTGGGAAGCCTGAAATAAAAAAAAAAAAATAAATAAATCCTGGCTTCGATCGTAGCGGTGAGTCGGTAGAAGCACCTGAGGGCGGCGAGAGGGGGGGGGCGTCCCCTCTCGCCTCCCGTAAGAATGATCAAGCAGTGGAACAGCCGCTATGATCATTCTTATGGTGTAGGGAATCGCCGGCTGAAAAAGATGATATCTGAATGATGCCTGTAGCTGCACCCATCATTCAGATAACCCCGCACAAAGTCAAGGACGTCGTATGACGACATACCAAAAATGACACCCCAAAATAGATTCTCCTGCTCCTCCTGAGTACGGCGATACCACATGTGTGAGACTTCCACAGCCTGGCCACATACAGAGGCCGAGTACAGCCGAGCATGGCAAAGTATGGCTGAGCATGGCTGGGTATCGCGGGGTATTGCGGAGTATGGCGGGGCATGGCGGGGTATGGCGGGGCATGGCGGAGCATGGCGGGGTATGGCGGAGTATGGCGGGGTATGGCGGAGTATGGCGGGGCATGGCGGGGTATGGCGGAGTATGACGGGGTATGGCGGGGCATGGCAGAGTATGGCGGGGCATGGCGGGTATGGCGGGGCATGGCGGAGTATGACGGGGTATGGCGGGGCATGGCGGAGTATGGCGGGGCATGGCGGAGTATGGTGGGGCATGGCGGGGTATGGCGGAGTATGGCGGAGTATGGCGGGGCATGGCGGAGTATGGCGGGGCATGGCGGAGCATGGCGGGGTATGGCGGAGTATGGCGGGGTATGGCAGGGCATGGCGGGGTATGGCGGAGCATGGCGGAGTATGGCGGGGCATGGCGGAGTATGGCGGGGCATGGCGGAGTATTGCACAGGGTTGCACAGGATCATTGCAGAGTAGTGCACAGGGTTGCACAGGATCATTGCAGAGTATTGCACAGGGTTGCAGAGTATTGCACAGGATCATTGCAGAGTATTGCACAGGATCATTGCAGAGTATTGCACAGGGTTGCAGAGTATTGCACAGGGTTGCACAGGATCATTGCAGAGTATTGCACAGGGTTGCAGAGTATTGCACAGGGTTGCAGAGTATTGCACAGGGTTGCAGAGGATCATTGCAGAGTATTGGACAGGGTTGCAGAGTATTGCACAGGGTTGAAGAGTATTGCACAGGGTTGCACAGGATCATTGCAGAGTATTGCACAGGGTTGCAGAGTTTTGCACAGGGTTGCAGAGTATTGCACAGGGTTGCAGAGTATTGCACAGGGTTGCAGAGTATTGCACAGGGTTGCAGAGTATTGCACAGGGTTATAGGGGGGATGGCTGAGCATGGATGGATCGATGTGACTGGACATGTCACTGAGCTGCGCTGTGGGCACTACACATCCAGCCCACAGCGCGGCTCACATCCGATCTCTCCCCCTCTGTACCGATCGGTACAGAGAGGGGAGAGAGGAACCGGCGTCATGACATGACGCCGGTTTGTTTACATGTGATCGCTCCGTCATTTGACGGAGCGATCACATGGTAAACGGCCGCGATCAGCGGCCGTTTACCGTTTACCGTGATGCGCCGGGTCCTCTGGACCCGGCGGTCACGGATGTTCCCGTGTGCGCGCCCCAGGGGGCGCGCGGGAGCAGTTTTCTGGAATCACGTCATATGACGTGATCCCAGAGTTATCCAGCCGCCCTGCAGCCGTCATTTGGCTATAGGGCGGTTGGCAAGTGGTTAACTTCCCGCAACCACACCACAAGCAACTGCCTGCCAGAGCGTTTGCGAAGCATTACTATAGACTTGATTAGGAGGTGTTAAAAGGCTTCAAACGCCTCCTGACTCGACACAACGCTTTAATTATGAAGCGAAGCAATGCTTCATGTTTTGATAATGTGAACAACACTATGTGCCTGAGATCTATGGATCGACTTGGGTACAATCAGCCTGCCCATAGATGGATCGAATCTTAGCCGGTTCAGCAGAGAATTTCACTTGTTTTATTTTTTTGTTTATTTTTTTTATTAAGTTTTACATATTATATTACATATTATATATCACGTAAAAAAAAATCATTGCACATCGTATTATCAAAAAAAGTTTATTAACCACATTCTAAGAAATCCTTCCTCCCCCCACTACTCTCCTTATTTAAATTCTGTATTCTCCTTTTTCTTTTTTGTTTATTCTCCATTTGATCGAAATCACCTGATTTCTCCCTGCAGGATCTTCATATAGTCTTTAGTTCCTTTAAATTCTTCCCACTTCCTCCAGATCTTTTTGAGGTTTACTGATCGCTCTTCTTCTCTAATACTTAAAAACTCCATCCTATATCTGTATTAAACTCTTATACACCAGTCCCTCAGAATAGGACTATCCAACTCTCTCTATTTTCTTGGTATTGCACCTTTCGCGGCATTAATTAAATATGGCAATACTGACTCTTTATACTGTTTTATTGTCTCTTCTGTGTTATGGAATAAACATACCCACGGGTCATCAACTATGTCTATTTCCAATATTACCTTCATATAATGTTGTATCTTTTGCCAATATTCCCTTATCTTCGGGCATTCCCACCAGATATGTAACATTGTACCCCTCCCATCACATCCCCTCCAGCACAGTGGAGATATCTCTGATTGTTAGTACCATCTCGTTAAGATTTTATAGTCCATTTCTCTGGTGTTTATGTCCGAGGCTGTATTATATACAGCTCTTAGTATTCTACTTACTTGTTGCTCATTCACTTGTGTTCCACTTCCTGTCCTGGGGTGACAACACTCACCCATTATACAGTATCTACAGAAGGATGACAGAATTGCCTCCCCCTATTCTCTTCTTCATAACATGGAAAGCAGTGTTCTGTAGTCCTCAAAAACAGCTTTAACGCCTCATGCACACCGAGTGTCTGTTTAGACCCTCCAAATGCCTTTTCTCCAGGCAGGAGAAAAGCTGCTTAAAAAAACGCAATAATAGCCACGTATTGCAAACGCATTTAGGCGCATCAAGCATTTCAGTGTTAATGGATTCCATTTGCCAAAATATTAATTTATTCTGGCCATTTGAATCAATTAATGCTCAAACGTGCCTAAACGGTTCTATCGTTTGCATTTACATGCGTTTGGGGGCGTTCCTCATTTTTTTTTGCTCTTCAACTGCTCTCCCGAACGTAGCTGTGATGTTTCCTTTTTTTTAGCCTGTAAACGCTCCTCTTCTAATTCGCCGGCAGAGGTGCTTTTACAGGCTGCAAAAAACAAAACAAAACACCAAGCGCCTGTAAAAGCAGCGTTTTTTTAAGCCCAGAGTCCATGAGGCCCTATGAGTGCAGCAGAGGCAGAGAGCACTGGAAGTTATCAGCTGACAAGGTTTCTGAAAGGATTAACAGGTATTGTTTTGTACTTACTGAACAAAATGCATTCAATGGTTAAATTAACTACTTTCTGCCCGTAGGATGTCCTCGGTTGAAGTGGTCATACTGGGATGATGCCTGCACCTACATGGTATTTTCAGCCGGCAATTTCGTTTTTAGCAGAAGTGATGTTGGGAAGAGGCCCTTGTCCTCATCAACATGGGGACAAGGTGCTTTGGGTGGGGGGGGGAGGCGCCGGGCCCCCCCACCCCAAAGCACCCACCCCCCATGTTGAGGGCATGTGGCCTTTTACGGTTCAGGAGGGGGGCACTCACTCGTCCCCACCCCCTTTATTGACCCGCTGGGCTGTTTGCTCGGATAAGGCTTGTATGGATTTTGGGGAGGGATCCCCATGTCGTTTTTTCGGCGTGGGGGGTTCCCCTTAAAATCCATACCAGACTGAAGGGCCTGGTATACTCTTGGAGGTTGAACCCTTGCCGTATTTTTTTTTAACATTTTGCGTGTTCCCCCTAAAGATTCATACCAGACACAGTGCCTTGTATTATCAGGGATCAAAGTCGGATCCCTGTTCACTGAAGTCGCACTTCAAGTCGCAGGGCAAAGTCGGATCCAAAGTGGTACGACTGTCGTGTCGTACCAGTGTGAACCCGGCCTCAGTGTCACTGGTTCCCAAAAAGTGTCACTTAGGCCTTTTGCACACTGCAGCTTGAAAAAGCTCAGTAGAGCTTATTTTTTTAACTGAGCTAAAATATAGCCCATTAATTGTAATAAGCCTATGCACACAGGCTGTGTGCATAGGCCCATTACAATTATGGGGCTGTATTTTATTGTTGCAGTACCACTAAAAAAAAAAAAAAAAAACGCTGATCGCTGCCATTACTAGTAAAAAATAAAAATGCCATAAATCTATCCCACAGTTTGTAGACACTATAACTTTTGCGCAAACCAATCAATATACGCTTAAGAATTTTTTTTACCAAACATATGCAGAATACATATTGGCCTAAATTGATCAAGAAATTTGATTTTTTTACATTTTTTTATTGGATGTGTTTTATAGCAGAAAGTCAAAAATATTGTTTTTTTTTTTCAAAATTGTCTTTTTTCGTTGATAGCCCAAAAAATAAAAAAACACCGAGGTGATCAAAGACCACCAAAAGAAAGCTCTATATGTGGGAAAAAAAAAGGACATCAATTTTATTTGGGTAGAGCGTCACACGACTGCGCAATTGTCAGTTAAAGCAACGCAGTGCCGTATCGCAAAAAATGGCCTGGTCATTAAAGGAGAAGTATAGCCAAAGCTCGTTTGGCTGTTTGTCTCCTATAGATCACAGGAGTACAATTCGTTTTGCACTCCTGTGACCCGTTTTCAGCAGGAAGCAGGCTGACTCTCTGCTGACATCACAGATTTCAGTCCAGGCACCGTATTGTCCCGACAATGGGAGTCTGGATCCGCCAGATGCCTGGACTTACACCCATCTCAGCCTCTCAGCGAGCCGGTGTGAGCCTGAGATGGCTGCTCCCCGAACCTCCACAGCTCAGCGCTGCAGTGAGCGAGTAGGAAGCAGAGTGAAGAACTTTGTCTGACAGTCAGCAGCTCTCTGCTCAGGGAACTGTGAGAACCGAGCCATCGGTGGTGTTCGACCGCTCATTTCTCAGTGCAGTGCATCCACCTAAGTAAGTATGAAAGGGAAAAATAAAAATAAATTCCTTTACATCTCTTTTAAGTGGGTGAAACCTTCCGGGCCTAAAAAGGTTAAATGCGGTTTACTACCACTTTAACAGTCATCTGAGTCCCGTTTATCGAAAATAGAAAGTCAGTAGAAGTTTTTGGCAGGAGCTAATCTTTGAAAGAGGGTGCTGCCACCATCAACTTTAAAGTATTTCTGCACATCTCCAAATGCTTTCAGCGGGTTTCCATGTTTAATCCCCAAATGGAATAAAACATGCATGAGCTTGTTAGGGCATTGAGGGAAACTTCAAAGTGTCTGTGATCAAGGCTGACGTAGGATCAGACGAGATATTCTGTAAACTACATCAGTAACTGTCACTTTGAGAGATTGCCACAGTGTAGGGAGATAGTTACTGTTTATTAGGCTCACACATATAAAACTTGTATTGGCTCTGATAACAAACCCCAACACTGGTAGTAATATATAGAAGTGCTGTAGAAGATTTGTATTGGACTAATGTAAAACCCCAAAAACTTTCAGTGTAAATTAGCGAAGTTCATTCTGTGCAAAGTCTTATGCTGCGTACACACGGTCGGATTTTCCGACGGGAAATGCTGGATGTGAGCTTGTTGTCGGAAAGTCCGACCGTATGTATGCTCCCTTGAACATTTGCGGTCAGACTTTCTGCCAACAAATGTTTGCTAGCAGATTCTCAAATTTTCCGCGTACAAAACTTTGTTGTCGGAAAGTCAGATCGTGTGCACACAAGTCCATCGCACAAAAGCTCACGCATGCTCGGAATCAAGCAGAAGGAGCCGCACTGGCTATTGAACTTCCTTTTTCTGGTCGTACGTCTTGTACGTCACTACGTTCCCACATTTGGAATTGTTGGCCAACATCTGTGTAACCGTATGTATGCAAGACAAGTTTGAGCCAACAACCTTCGAACAAAAATCCACGGTTTTGTTGGCGGAAAGTCCGATCGCGTGTACGCGCATTACAGTTAGATCTCTTTAAAAAGGGGCCACAGCCTGAGTTGAACAGCCTGTCCCTGCAATCATACAGAGAAGGACCCCTGCTCTTTATGGGGAAGCAGTAGTACCTCTGCAGACATACCCCCCTGGTGAGTCAGACAACTGCAGAGAAAAAGCTCCACTCATTTTGTGCATTCTCACATGTTGCGCTTTAGGGCAGTCCATCAACTTCAATTGGCTTCCCTATGTGCATAAAGCACACATAAAGGTGCCAGCAAGATTTTTTAACTAGTTGCAGCCCGCCCACAGTATATATTTACTGTGGGTGGGTGGTACGGGCAGGCTGGATAACATACATGTACGTCGTGCAGCTCCTACAACCACTGTATCTGCAGGACACAGAAAATGATGGCTCCTGGTACCCAGCCGCTTTAAGAGACCTGGGGATCATGTGATCGCTATGCGATCACATGATCACAAGGTCAACATAGCTGTTATAAATAAATTTAGTTCATAACAGCTGCAATTCCTATAGTAATGCTGTGATTGGCCCACAGCTATCACATAGTACCTGGGCCAATCACAGCATCCTGTACCATGTGATAGCGGTGGGCCGTCACAACACACAATAGTAATCACAGCTGATATGTAACACATTCATGACAGTTCAAAACAGACTGTTGCAGTGATCAGCACCGTAACAGCAATCAAAGTGTATTTAAAAAAAAAAAAAATCCCTGATCACCCCCTCCCCCCACAGAGTAGTACAATGTCACTATGGTGACACTAAGCTATTCTGATGAAAGTATGTAAATGAAATGTTAAAAAAGGAAAAAAGCTACATAAAAGGAAAAAATTAATAATAATTAACATACTGTCACCAGTCAGTGCCCAGCATTAAAACCTGTCAGTACCTGCCCAATCAGTGCTAACCATCAGTGCCATCTACTACCTGTCAGTGCCAATCAGTGCCGCCTATCAGTGCCAATCAGTGCCGCCGGTCAGTGCCGCCTGTCAGTGCCCATCAGTGCCGCCTGTCAGTGTCCATCAGTGCCGCCGGTCAGTGCCCATCAATGCCGCCGGTCAGTGCCCATCAATGCCGCCGGTCAGTGCCCATCAATGCCGCCGGTCAGTGCCCATCAGTGCTGCATATCATTGCCACCTATCGGTGCCCATCAGTGCTGCCTATCAGTGCCCATCAATTCTACATATCAGTGGCTCCTCATCAGTGCCCATGAGTGAAGGAGAAAACAAAATTTTATAACAGAAACGAAGAAAAAATTTTTTTTTCAAAAATGTCAGTCCTTCTTAGTTTGTTTAGCAAGGAATAAAAACCGCAGAGGTGATCAAATACCACCAAAAAAAAGCTCTATTTGTGGGAAGAAAATGATAAAAATTTAGTTTGGGTACAGTGTTGTATGACTGCGCAATTGTCATTCAAAGTGCGACAGCACTGAAAGCTCAAAAATTGTCCTGGGCAGGAAGGGCGAAAGTGCCTGGTATTGAAGTGGTTAAAGTAGCACAGTGCTGAATAGCAAAAAAGCCTAGTTAAGAATGGGGTAAAAATTTCTGGGAGTCAAGTGGTTAGAGTACTGTGGTACCATGTGTTTCAGCAGATGCAAATGCACACACATTTACTAGATGCCATTAAGAACCTCTACATAACAGAAAGTAGAAAATATTGTTTTTTTTTTTTATTTAAAATTTTTGGTCTTTTTTGTTTATATAATAAAAAAAATAATAAACTCAGCAGCGATTGATCTTTGGCTGTACTTCTCCTTTAAAGTAGCATAGTGCTGAATAGCAAAAAAGTCTGGTGATGAAGGGGGTAAAACTTTCCAGAGGTCAAGTGGTTAAAGTACTGCAGTACCATGTGTTTCGGGAGACGCAAACGCATTTTCTAGATGCCTAGGGATGCCATTAAGAATTAATGGCACTCACAGGAGTCTTTCACTTTGCCCAATCAGGATAAAATGACAGTGCTTCCAGGTACTGTATGAGGGAGGTACAGTTAGGTCCATATATATTTGGACACAGACAATTTTCATACTTTTGGCTCTGTATGCCACCAGAATAAAATTAAAACTAGGGATGCACCGAAATTTCGGCCGCTGAAAAATTGCGCCGAAAATCACGCATGCGCAGTAGTGGTGGCCGTGCTGCCCGGTGCCACCCATTGTGGGGTATCACCCTGGCTCAAGGTCCTGTCCTCCCCTCCCTCCTCCTCTCCTTGCGGCGTGGCAGGGAGACGAATTGTCCAGCCTTAATAATAATGTCCCACCTCCTGTGATAGACGGCACACTGATCCAATTCTGGGACATTGAATCAGTGTGACGTGTTAACAGGAGGCGGGACATTGTTACTGCGGCCCGGGCAATTCAAATGACACACGGAGATCGCCGCTCTGATATGGGCACAGGCAAGCTGCATCCACTTGCACTGCCACAAGGCTGCGTGACTGGCACTGGTGAGAGGCTGCATGACTGGCACTGGTGAGAGGCTGCGTGATGGACACTGGTGATGGACACAAGGCTGCATGACGGGCACTGGTGAGAGGCTGCATGATGGGCACTGGTGAGAGGCTGCATGACTGGCACTGGTGAGAGGCTGCGTGATGGGCACTGGCACAAGGCTGCATGACTGGCACTGGTGAGAGGCTGCGTGATGGGCACTGGCACAAGGCTGCATGACTGGCACTGGTGAGAGGCTGCGTGATGGGCACTGGCACAAGGCTGCATGACTGGCACTGGTGAGAGGCAGCGTGATGGGCACTGGCACAAGGCTGCATGACTGGCACTGGTGAGAGGTAGCGTGATGGGCACTGGCACAAGGCTGCATGACTGGCACTGGTGAGAGGCTGCATGACTGGCACTGGTACAAGGCTGCATGACTGGCACTGGCACAAGGCTGCATGACTGGCACTGGTGAGAGGCTGCATGACCGGCACAAGGCTGCATGACTGGCACTGGTGAGGCTGCATGATGGGCACTGGCACTGGTGAGAGGCTGTATGACTGGCACTGGTGAGAGGCTGCATGACAGGCACAGGCAAGCTGCATACACTGGCACTGGTGAGAGGCTGCATGACGGGCACAGGCAGCCTGCATGACGGGCACTAGTAAGAGGCTGCATCAACAGGCACTGGTGAGGATGCATGACAGGCACAGGCAGGCTGCACCCACAGGCACTGGTGAGAGGCTACATGCTGGGCACTGGTGAGAGGCTACATGCTGGGAACTGGCACAAGGCTGCATGACTGGCACTGGTGAGAGGCTGCATGACTGGCACTGGTGAGAGGCTGCATGACTGGCACTGGTGAGAGGCTGCATGATGGGCACTGGCGAGAGGCTGCATGACGGGCACTGGTGAGAGGCTGCAAGACAGGCACCGGCAAGCTGCATACACTCGTGAGAGGCTGCATGACGGACACAGGCAAGCTGCATGACGGGCACTGGCACTGGTGAGAGGCTGCATCCACAGGCACTGGTGGGGCTGCATGACAGGCACAGGCAGGCTGCATCTGATGGGCACTGGTGAGGCTGCATTGATCTCTTGTATTATGTCTGCAGTCTCTGACCATCTCCTGTACCATGTCTGCTAGAGGTGCACCGAATGAAAATTTTGCTAATACTATTAGCAGTGTGTTTAAGTTTAAGTAAGAGATTGCAGACATGATACAAGAAATGATCAGAAACTGCAGACTGTATTTTTCTTGAACTTTCTTAAAGGTGCCAATAATGGTCAACAATAAATTCATATTATTTGAAATTGGTGATATTAATTAAAATGTTGTATACTATAATACAATTATATACAGGTAAAAGCCAGTAAATTAGAATATTTTGAAAAACTTGATTTATTTCAGTAATTGCATTCAAAAGGTGTAACTTGTACATTATATTTATTCATTGCACACAGACTGATGCATTCAAATGTTTATTTCATTTAATTTTGATGATTTGAAGTGGCAACAAATGAAAATCCAAAATTCCGTGTGTCACAAAATTAGAATATTGTGTAAGGGTTAAATTTTGAAGACACCTGGTGCCACAAACTAATCAGCTGATTAACTCAAAACACCTGCAAAGGGCTTTAAATGGTCTCTCAGTCCAGTTCTGAAGCCTACACAAACATGGGGAAGACTTCAGATTTGACAGCTGTCCAAAAGGCGACCATCGACACATTGCACAAGGAGGGAAAGACACAAAAGGTTATTGCTGAAGAGGCTGGCTGTTCTCAGAGCTCTGTGTCCAAACACATTAATAGAGAGGCAAAGGGAAGGAAAAACTGTGGTCAGAAAAAGTGTACAAGCGATAGGGATCACCGCGCCCTAGTCAAGATTGTGAAAAAAAACCCCTTCAAAAATGTGGGGGAGATTCACAAGGAGTGGACAGCTGCTGGAGTCAGTGCTTCAAGATCCACCACCAAGAGACGCTTGAAAGACATGGGTTTCAACTGCCGCATACCTCGTGTCAAGCCACTGTTGACCAAGAAACAGCGCGAAAAGCGTCTCACCTGGGCTAAGGAAAAAAAGAGCTGGACTGCTGCTGAGTGGTCCAAAGTCATGTTTTCTGACGAAAGCAAATTTTGCATTTCCTTTGGAAATCGAGGTCCCAGAGTCTGGAGGAAGACAGGAGAGGCACAGGATCCACGTTGCCTGAAGTCTAGTGTAAAGTTTCCACCATCAGTGATGGTTTGGGGTGCCATGTCATCTGCTGGTGTCGGTCCACTCTGTTTCCTGAGATCCAGGGTCAACGCAGCCGTCTACCAGCAAGTTTTAGAGCACTTCATGCTTCCTGCTGCTGACCTGCTCTATGGAGATGGAGATTTCAGGTTCCAACAGGACTTGGCGCCTGCACACAGCGCAAAATCTACCCGTGCCTGGTTTACGGACCATGGTATTTCTGTTCTAAATTGGCCAGCCAACTCCCCTGACCTTAGCCCCATAGAAAATCTGTGGGGTATTGTGAAAAGGAAGATGCAGAATGCCAGACCCAACAACGCAGAAGAGTTGAAGGCCACTATCAGAGCAACCTGGGCTCTCATAACACCTGAGCAGTGCCAGAAACTCATCGACTCCATGCCACGCCGCATTAATGCAGTAATTGAGGCAAAAGGAGCTCCAACCAAGTATTGAGTATTGTACATGCTCATATTTTTCATTTTCATACTTTTCAGTTGGCCAACATTTCTAAAAAATCCCTTTTTTGTATTAGCCTTAAGTAATATTCTAATTTTGTGACACACGGAATTTTGGATTTTCATTTGTTGCCACTTCAAATCATCAAAATTAAATGAAATAAACATTTGAATGCATCAGTCTGTGTGCAATGAATAAATATAATGTACAAGTTACACCTTTTGAATGCAATTACTGAAATAAATCAAGTTTTTCAAAATATTCTAATTTACTGGCTTTTACCTGTATATAAAAAAAATATTTTTTTTTTAAAACTGTCATTTTCGGTATCAGTTTTGGTTTTCGGCCTAGTGTATTTTTCATTTTTGGTATCGGTTTCGGCACCAAAAAACACATTCCGTGCACCCCTAATTAAAACAAAGCAATCCAAATGAATTTGCAGTGCAGACTTTCAGCTTTAATTCAAGGGGTTGAACATAAATATCAAGTACAAATTTTAGGACCAAATTTAGGAACTGCAACCATTTTTATACACAGTTCCCCCATTTTCAGAGGCTCAAATGTAATTGGACAAATTAATATAATTATAAATAAAATGTTCACTTTCAATATTTTGTTGAGAATCCTTTACTGGCAAAGACTGCCTGAAGTATGGAACCCATGGACATTACCAAAGACTGGGTTTCATCCTTTCTAATGCTTTGCCAGGCTCTAACTGCAGCTGTCTTCGGTTGTTCTTTGTTTGTGGGTCTTTCTGCCTTTAGCAAGTGAAATGCATGCTCAATTGGATTGAGATCAGGTGATTGACTCGGCCATTGCAGAATATTCCACTTCTTTTCCTTCAAAAGCTCCTGGGTTGCTTTTGCAGTGTGTTTGGCAGTGTTAATTTAGTCAACTAAAATGACTAAAACATTTTAGTCGACTAAATGAATACTATTTTAGTCGACTAAAATACAACTAAAACTAAAACAATTGAGATGACTAAAATACGACTAAAACTAAAATGCCAATTTAGTCCCAAGACTAAAATGAGACTAAAACTAAAATGCCATTTTAGTCAAAAGACTATGACTAAAACTAAATTGCAATTACTGAAATGTACAGGAGATTTTAGTCGATTAAAACGTAGGACATTTTAGTCGACTAAAATGTACTGGAGATTTAGTCAACTAAATACGACTAAAACTAAAACAATTGCAGAAGACTAAAATGGGACTAGGACTAAAGTCCTAAGACAATTAACATTGGTGTTTGGATCATTGTCCATCTGTACTGTGAAGCACAGGTCCAATCAACTTTACTGCATTTGGCTGAATCTGGGCTGACAGTATATATCTAAACACTGCAGAATCCATTCGGCTGCTTCTGTCACATCATCAAGAAACACCAATGACCCAGTGCCACTGGAAGCCATGCATGCCCATGCCATCACACTGCCTCCACCAAGTTTTACAGATGACACTGTGTGCTTTGAATCATGAGCTGTTCCAAGCCTTCTCCACACTTTTTTCTTCCCATCATTCTGGTACAGATTAATCTTAGTTCCATCCATCCAAAGAATGCTTTTCCAGAACTGGTCTGGCTTGTTTTTTTTGGCAAAGTCTAATCTGGCTTTTCTGTTCTTAGGCTTATGAATGGTTTGCACCTTGTGGTGAACCCTCTGTATTTGCTCTTGTGAAGTCTTCTCTTGATTGTAGACAATGATACACCCTCCTCCTGAAGAATGTCCTTCACTTTTCTGGATCTTGTGAATGAATTTTCTTTACCATAGAGAGGATTCTGCGATCATCCACCATTGTTGTCTTCTGTGAACGCCCAGGCCTTTTTATGTTGCTGAGCTCACCAGTGCGTTCTTCTTTCCTCAGAATGTACCAAACTGTTGATTTGGCCACTCCTAAGGTTGCTGCGTTTTGAAGCCTTACAATGGCCTGTTTCACTTGCATGGATAGCTCCTTTGAACGCATGATGTAGGCTCACAGCAATAGATTCCAATTGCAAATACCACACCTATGCCCTGTACACACGATAGGATTTTCTGATGGAAAAGGTGTGATAGGACCTTGTTGTCAGAAATTCCGACCGTGTGTGGGCTCCATCACACATTTTCCATAGGAATTTCCGACACACAAAGTTTGAGAGCTTGCTACAAAATTTTCCGACAACAAAATCCGTTGTCGGAAATTCCAATCGTGTGTACACAAATTCGACGCACAAAGTGCCACGCATGCTCAGAATAAATTAAGAGACGGAAGCTATTGGCTACTGCCCCGTTTATAGTCCCGACGTACGTGTTTTACGTCACCGCGTTCAGAACGATCGGATTTTCCGACAACTTTGTGTGACCGTGTGTATGCAAGATAAGTTTGAGCCAACATCCGTCGGAAAAAATCCATGGATTTTGTTGTCAGAATGTCCGATCAATGTCCGACCGTGTGTACAGGGCATTAGAATCAACTCCATCCAACTCCATTGATGAAGAAATAATGAAGGAGTAGCCCACACCTGGCCATGAAACAGCTTTTGATTCAATTGTCCAATTACTTTTGGTCCCTTGAAAAGGGGGGGGGGGGGGAGTGTTGGTGGCTATTCCTAAGAGCTGTAATTCCTAAACCCTTCCTCTGATTTGGATGTACATACCCTCAGATTAAACCTGAGAGTGTGCACTTTCAGCCCATATCCATTGTATAACTATAGCTTGAATATGTTTTGGTAAATACCTGAAAAAACTAAAATTGTGCTTGTATCCAAATATATATAGATCTAACTATGTGTGAACATGGATGCTGCTTACAGAACTTTTTCTGTTAGTCTATTATATTGGTTATAATTTAATGAACTTAGAGTCACGCTATGTGAGCGTTTGTCTCATGAGGTTGCTTACATGATACAGAGCTAGATCTGATATCCAGGGGAGGAGGAAAGGAGAGAGAATGATCGATCTTTGATGTGCACACACTGTCAGACCTCCTATTAGAGCAGAAGTCACATAGTGTGTGATGAGTGTTTTGATATCTGTAAGGGTGGTGGAGGAAGAGCACATGTGGATCGAAGCAGAAGCTTCAAGTTTACGGTTTTGTGGAAACCCTAATTAGAAGAAATCAAATTTTTAGCCTGTTGGACTTTTAGGTTTGTAGATTCATTTTATGTGTAAAAAAAGGAGAGGGAGTTTTCAGATATATTACATTAAGATATGATTAAAGGTGAACTTTCCTGGTCTTATCAGAAATTCTGTGGAAGTTTTAAACGTGATCTACCAGATCTGCTCTAATTTGGAGACAGAATCACTGAGTACGTGAGTTCTTCCATCACTCAAATATATTCAGTTTTGCAGAACTGCTCTTTAATTAAAAAGATTGGATCATTGAGGTGTTCCAGCACAGGGGAATTAGAATCATGGCAGTGTTCAACAGGTGTGGCAGTATTGACCGCTTGCATTGGTTAGTAGACATCTCTGAGCAGTGAAATAGGTAGGCACAAGGGTCTGTTGGCAGCTCAGAACCCGTGATTATGAGTTAGACAGAAGTTTTGGATCTGTTTGCAATCAAGCTGTAATTTATCAGGAAGTCACAGCCGTCTCACAAATCCAAGATGATGGTACAAGGGATTCAGCAGTGGTGATAAGAATTGGCTGCAGGAAGACAGTGCTGGACCACATGGGCTGGTAAGTACCTGTTTTTTTTCAAAGTCACCAGTTATAGTATTTTAAAGTATTATTTAATACTGTGTGAAGTTCCTCTTTAAGCTCCACAACTTCTCCAGCAATAAGGTGAATATATCAGGAACATGGAATTTAACTTGACAAATGTGTGATAAAACCTAGATAATGGTTTGAAACTGAGCTGGTTGAGGAGGTTGACACAAACTCCAGTATTTCTGTTCTCTGCTTCTCAGATAGCTTTTGGCGAAGTTCTGTTTCCCACTGAGAAAGGTAGGGGGATACTGTAAGGTTTCTAAGCAAAGCAGTATCTTATAAAGTTGCAAGATCCCACATGTTGAGGTATTAGCAGAGGAAAGAAGATATTCCAAAAGGGTAAGAGCTTTCATGGTCCTGGTAGCCTTTGGTAGAGATTCTAACCAAAATCACTTTTTCATATCTGCATACATACAATGATCTTTAAAAGAGAAGTTTGAGATTTATACTCATGCAAGTGGATGCAGCAACGATCCGATGCTGCACCTGTCCCCTGCCGCCTCTACACAAAGAACTGAGTGATCAAAAACTACTGATCGTTCAGTTCTCAGCCTTCAGTGAGCAGAGAGCCATGACCTTCAGTCATCGGCTCTCTGCTCTGCCCCTCCAGTGCTCACTGGAGCGCTGGACTGGGGAGGGGGAGGGGGCGGGAGCGGCTGGCTCAGCAATGCGCTGAGAAGCTGAGCCAGTTGCTGGTCCAGGCATCTGGTTGGTTTCCAACAGTCTGCTGAACACTGGTCATAGGACTGCAGAGTGAACTGCACTCCTGTGATCCTCAGAAGTAGGGCCAAAAAAGCTTTGGCTCTACTTCTCCTTTAACTCACAAGGGTATTTTTATAAAGCAGTAAATGTGACTTTCACCAAACATTCTCGGTTTTAAATTACGTTGATTGGTTCTCCACCAGAGAATGTTTGGTGAAAGTCACATTTACTGCTTTATAAACAGATCCCATAAAGTATTTGATATATCTGGACATACTTTATATGTATATTATGACCATAGTGCTGCTTAAGGGCCGGTTCACACTGCAAAGTTGCATGACAAGTCGTGCCCAATAACGGCAATGGAACCGTTCTAATCGGTGTGACTCAAGTCGCTCAGGCTTAGAAAAAGGTTCCTGCACTACTTTGGGGTGACTTCACCACAACTTGCATTGACTTCTGTTAAAGCGGAGTTCCACCCTAAAGTGGAACTTCCGCTCATCGGATTCCTCCCTCCCTCCGGTGCCACAGTTGGCACCTTTCAGGGGGGTGCAGATACCTGTATAATACAGGTATCAGCACCCACTTCCGGGAATAGCTAGCCGCAAAACCCCCGCCCACCCCCGTTGTGTTCTGGGAAATACACAGTTCCCACAACACAACGGGGACCAGTGTAGACGCGCAGCGCGACTCGCGCATGCGCAGTAGGGAACTGGGCAGTGAAGCCGCAACGCTTCACTTCCTGATTCCCTGACCGAGGATGGCGGTGGGGGCAGCCGAGAGACGAGCGATGGGACAGGTAAGTGTCCATTTATTAAAAGTCAGCAGCTGCAGTATTTGTAGCTGCTGGCTTTTAATATTTTTTTGTTTAAGTGGACCTCCTCTTTAAAGTCAGGGATGTCGGCTTTGAAGCGGCACTGACGTGAACCGGCACTTAAAATGATTTCCATGTATGGATATTTTATACATAAGTTACATTTGTCTGGCTTGGACCAAAGTGACTATGTATATACCATACCTGGCCGATCTTCCTAGAAGCTGGAAATCACTGTATACACACTGCTACTCCAGTGACCTCCACTTGTTTCTGAGTCCCATACCGAGTGGCTACCCATTCGGAACACAGGAGATCGGACGCTCAACAATGGCGCTATTCAGAGGATGCTTTGCATTTTCTAAATGAATGCAAAGTGTTCTCCGATTGGACGGAGTGGATAGGCAGAGCAGCCCCTCGGCACAGAACCCAAAAGCTAGTGGAGGTCACTGGAGTAGCGGTGTGTATACAGTGATTTTTACAGCATGGATTTACAGGGGGATTGGTCAATTATGGTATGTACATAGTTACATTGATGCAAACTGGACCAATGTTACTATGTATAAAATATCCATACCTGGAATTCTTCTTTAAAACAGAAGAACCCTATATCATAGTTATGAGAAAACAAGATATCACATTTAGAGTAGGAGCACAGTTTTTTTGCATGTTGAAGAAGAAAGCAGGTCTGGCAAGTTATCCAGCTTGTTAAGGGGAAAATTAACAATAACAATGTTCAGATTGGCTATCAGGCCACTGCGTGGGCGAACAGCTAAACTACATCCATTAGCGAGGTGCTGAGAGAGCGAGCGTCTGAAAGTGATGAAAACAAACAAAAGGCGATGATGAAAATGAAGTCCAGCTGAAATGGAGACTTTATCTTCTACACAAAGAGCACAAATGAAAAGCTGAATTACAGGGACTTTAAAGGGACCATTTATGATTCTCACACAGCTTTCAAAGGTAGAAGCAGCGAGGGAAAGAATTCTACAGAGTATCTTCACTGTGGTACTTCTCCATAACGGGACTCGGGAAATGGGTACCGTAATATTTAAATACCCAGAAGTAAAATGAAAGTCTAGGTGGGGCTCCTATTTCAAGTTTAAATCCAGGTATACAGCTGAATACACAGACAAAATTCATATATGGTACCCACTTTATCAGACAAAGGATTTGTATCTCTGTCCATGCATTGGATAGATTTACACAGGATAGCTCTGTCTGGCAGAGCAGGAGACCACATTTTTCTATGTCATTGTTAAATACACTTACAGGTCTTGTCCCTGCCCCAAGACTTTGACTGGACAGTGAAAGGAAAAGATAAACAGCGATGAGCACATCTCTCGGTTCTCCCTCCTATCAGCATGTTCCTTGTTAGCATACGAGTAGCACATCGATCCTGACCCTTTAGATACATCTTTATGCCCATTTTCATTGGATATCCAATCATCGGGATGTGCAGCTACCAATATGTTTTTATGAATATATTAACATTTTGATACAATAAATGTTTTTACAGATTTAATATGTTTTTTTGCTCGTTTTTGGGCATCTTAAATACCCCAATTTTCTCATGAATCGCCCTACTTTAGGGTACATGAGGAAATCTCTCTATTTTCACATTTCTTGGGATAAGCCTGACATATGCAGTTGCGGTCTCCCACACACAAAACTTTAAACTATAGAAAGAAGGCGTCCATGCCTCAATCGGTCAGGGCTATGTTGGTAGTGAAAAATAGTTGCATAAATGCAAAAAAGGGGATGGGAGCATATGCTGAATATTTCGAAATTAGTGACTAGCGCTACATGAGAACATTCCTTGCCTTATCACCTATTAATGGATTCACAGACGAGGCGAGAATCAAAATGCAAAAACTATGAAATCTACTTTATCGTTCGCTGCTGGAGGCTCAACATAAAAATAGTAAAAAGTAACTAGGTCAAAAAAAGCAGATGTGAATTTGAGAGAAATGACACCAATGACGGTGTTTACTCTCACAGAGGCTTTGATTGAATTCCTGTACTGATTGTCTGTCGTGCTGGGTGATGGAGGCTCTGCAAAGTGTTAAAGTGCTCAGCAGTATCCCTGCAGAGACCAGAAACCATCCATCAGCCGTTCGTTAAATGGGAGACAATAAAGTAAGAATCTTGAATGGACACCTAGGGTTTATTGTTCAGCACAATATACATCTCATTTTAGTAAGAGCACAAAATCTATAGAGAATAATAGCTACATTATAAAAAGATTTGTACACTTCCACCTCCATTAACATTTTCTATTCAGAAATAAAGGTTCTGACATCCTAGGAAATGATTATGTCACATCAACTGCAAAGAAATGATTTTGTTTAGCTGTCATTATATCCATGTACTTTTTATAATTCAGTATAGAACAGACTGCAGAAACAAGTTTTAGGGGTGACGCTATATAGACAATATCGTGATTCTAAGCATGAAGTTTACTTTCAGACAAACAGCTAAATCCACAGATGAAATACACACATATGGTGTATGGGGGCTGTCGTCCCCTCCATAGGATTTGTATCCCAGACCCATCCAGTTCTGAGACTTACATAGCTCTGCCACACAGCACACCATGTCTGGCAGGCCTGATTTTTCTCTGCTGCAGTTATTGTGATATTAAAGTTTTAATGTAACATTTAACCTTGATTTTTTTTAAACCAAAATAATAAACGTGTTATACCTACCTGCTCTGTGCAACAGTTTTGCACAGAGCAGCCCTGATCCTCTTCTTCTGGGGTCCCTCGCTGGCGCTCCAGGTTTTTCCCCTTCGATGAATGCCCCCTTAATAAGCTGCTGTCTATAGGGGCACTTGTGTGGGCTTGCTCCAGAGCTGCCCTGTCTCCGTCTATTGACACAGACCAGACTGCTTGGCCACACCCCCTGCTCCCTCATCACAGTATTTGATTGACAGCAGTGGGAGCCAATGGTTCCTGCTTTTATCAATCTGCCCAGTGAGGAGGGAGACTGTGGCACGAGCCGCTGCTCTTGTGCACATCACTGGATCAGGATCGGCTTAGGCAAGTATAAGGGGGGGGGCTGGGGGGATCCTACAGCTCAGAAGGTTTTTTTTACCTTTATGCATTTGAATACTTAGGGTGCAGTTGCACAGCGATCTGTTCTGAAGTTACACATTATCCTGGGGGTGTTGCCACAACTTAGAGAATCCTATGAGCCAGGTGAGAGCCGGTATACTGGCACACTAACAGAGGATGTGTGGAACAACCAAATACACTGCTAAGTGATCAGCTGGAAAATATGATATGTCTTTGACATCTTCATGTCAAAGGCATGAGTAGTTATTGGAATGTTTAATAAATTTGAATGTTCTTATGGTAATACACTATATGAGTTCCCCTTTTTTGCCTAATATTTGAGGAATCACCAGCATATGAGAAGATCCTTCAGAAGGAGTGGTGCAATCTGAGCGATTTATGCCAAGCATTTATACTGTATGTAAGGCATATCCATCTGGTGAGTGAGACTCACACAGGGTGAGCACTTGAGGTGATTGCTTACGGAGTGGGATAATCACATTATTCTTTCTGCACAATTGGAACATGACCATCGGCAGTTATATTATGTGTGGGACTTTTGCACAGACTTTCTAATGAACTTTAATACTTCCTGCTTGAATGTTTAGCATTGTTGTAGTGCCTTCTGGAATCTCTTAATATTGATTTGATTTCATGGTAGAGATATATTTCCTTTATAAAAGAGGCAGCAGGATTGTTTTCACGGTTCTAGATTAACCACTTCCCGCCCGCCGGCCGTCATATGACGTCCTGGGCTTTGGGCGGGTATATCTGAATGATGCCTGTAGTTACAGACATCATTCAGATATTGCCGGTTTCAGCCGGTGAATCTCTACACCATAGGAATGATCATAGCGGCCATTCCGCCGCTTGATCGTTCCTATGGGAGGCGAGAGGGGACTCCCCCCCCCCTCCTGCCGCCCTCCGGTGCTTGTTCCGACTCGCCGTCCGGCCTCTCCATTCAAAAAAAGGCGCCGCTTCGGCTGGGAAGCGGTGATCGTTTTATTTATTTTTTTTATTTCAGGCTTCCCAGCCTAGTGGTGAGATATGGGGTCTTATTGACCCCATATCTCACTATTAAGAGCACCTGACATGTCATATTGCTATTACAAGGGATGTTTACATTCCTTGTAATAGGAACACAAGTGATCAAAATTTTTTTTTCCAAAAAAGTGTCAAAATAAAAAAAATAAAATATAATTAACAATAAAAAAAAAAAATGTTTTAAAGCGCCACTGTCCCCGTGTGCTCGCACGCAGAAGCGAATGCATACGTAAGTCCCGCCCACATATGAAAACGGTGTTCAAACCATACATGTGAGGTATCGCCACGAACGTTGGAGCGAGAGCAATCATTTTGTCCCTAGACCTCCTCTGTAACTCAAAACATGTAACCAGTAAAAAAATTTCAAGCGTCACCTATGGGGATTTTTAAGTACCGAACATTGGCGCCATTCCACAAGCGTGTGCAATTTTGAAGCGTGACATGTTAGGTATCTATTTACTCGGCGTAACTTCATCTTTCACAAAATGCAAAAACATTGGGCTAACTTTACTGTTTTGTTTTTTTTATTTAAACACAAAACTGTTTTTTTCCCCAAAAAAACGCGTTCGAAAAATTCCTGCGCAAATACTGTGTGAGATAAAAAGTTGCAACAACCGCCATTGTATTCTCTAGAGTCTTTGCTAAAAAAAACATATATAATGTTTGGGGGTTCTATGTAATTTTCTAGCAAAAAAATGATGATTTTTACATGTAGGAGAGAAATGTCAGAAGGGAAGTGGTAAAGGGGTTGTAAACCCCCATGTTTTTTCACCATGATGCATTAAGGTAAAAAACATTTTGTGCTGCAGCACCCCCCCTTTTTCTTACCTGAGCCTGATCGTTCCAGTGACAAGCACAGCAGCTCCAGCCGCTGTCTTGGGTCCTCATTGGATAGATTGATAGCGGAAGGAGTCATTGGCTCCCGCTGCTGTCAATAAAATCCAGTGACAAGGGAGCCGGCGGCAGGGCCAAGTCCCGCTGTCTGTGTCAATGTATGCAGCATCGGGGCTCGGGAGTGCGACGGCTGAGTGCCCCCATGGAAAGCGCCTCTATGTTGGGGCACTCGAGAAGAGGAGGAGCCAGGAGCGCCTCGGGGGGGGGGGGGGGGAACCCCAGAAAAGGAGGATCAGGGCCACTCTGTGCAAAACACTTGCACAGAGGAGGCAAGTATAACATGCTTGTTATTTAAAAAAAAAAAAAAAAAAAAAACAAAGCTTTACAATCACTTTAATTTTGTTTTTATATATGATTTAGGATAACATTTTTCAGCGTGGTGTTATTAGAGGTTCATAATACATAGATTGCATTAAGGTAAAAAACCCTAAAGTGATTGTAAAGGTTCATTTTATTTATTTTTTAAAAATAACAAACATGTTATACTTACCTGCTTTGTGCAAGGGTCTTGCAAAGAGCGGCCCCGATCCTCCTTTTCTGGGGTCCACCGGCGGTGTTCCTGGCTCCTCCTCTTCTTTGGGTGCCCCCTCGGAGAGACGCTTTCCATGGGGGCACCCGTGCAGGCGTGCTCCTGAGTCCTGCTGCTGCGTCCACTGACACAGACAGCAGGGCTGGGGCCCGCCCCCGGTGTCACTGGATTTGATTGACAGCAGCAGGAGCCAATTGCTCCCGCAGCTATGACTCTATCCAATGAAGACTCCATTAAGGTTTTAGAACTACTTTAACTTTTTTACTTTTAGCACTTGCTATTACTGAGGTGCACTCTTTCATTATAAGCTGCTTCCTGCTGTAATGAAGTTTAAGCTCTGGATTCAGTTGTCCCCTCAGTGCTGGCGAACCCTTCAAGGAGACAGAAACTCTTGGACCTCCAGTTTGTACATTTGGAGCTACTGAGGAAGGCCCCTATTTGTCTTGACACTCCTTTTGCCAGATCCCTGAGAACTGCAGAAAAAAGTTCTCCTTATTGAGCAAGCGGGGGTACCTCCTCATAAGGAGGCTTCAGTACCTTGTAGGTTTCCTCCCCTAATACCTCTTTTGTCCCTGGGGTTAACCCTGAGGATTACCCTTTGAATCTGATGGCAGAAGCCGTAGGGACTGCCTGGAGCTTTGAAAATACATTAACTCCTTCACTTAAATGACAAAAGGGGGCATCTTTCTTACTAGAAATTCTTTGGATATCTCATCCAAAATATCCCCAGATAGCTGTTTTACCACAAAAGGAAGACTAGCCAGGAGCTTCTTGCATGACGCTTAGTGAAGGGCACAAGGCCTAAAGGATAGAGTCTGTCATATCAACTATTGCAAACATAAAGCTGCCTCCTGGACCTACTGAGCAGGATAACCTTGAACACCTGTTTAAACTGGTTTATCAACGATTAACCAATTACTGTCAGCGCAGGCTGAGACACTCAACCTGCCAGAGAAAAAAGCTTTTAATAGGAATTCCAAACTTTTATCCATTGGATCCCTAAGTATTTGAGTATTGTCAGCTGGACAAGTCAAACTTACAAAGAATATAGTAGCGTTAATTGCTGATATACCCCAGTGGTATAGGCATGACAACATTTACTAATGAAAGAAGACATTGCATAAGAAAATTCAAAAATTTTCTAGAAAACTCCACTTACCTTTCCCACCGCAGGGATTTCTGTGGTAAAACCAACAGACCCAATCTTCACCCTTCATGGTGGGTTCCGTTAACAAACCTTCAGGAGCCGGGGATGCTCGGGGAAACCCATAATCCTGGACCTGTAATAGCACCACCGCCAGTAAAACGTTATGGCCTTAAAAACCAAAAATACTGAATCTAGGGGTCCAGCTCTCTAAAAAGAGAGCGTTTACAAGCAAAGACCTCGTTTCTTTGGACACGAGGCCTGTGTACAATTCAATTCGGCCTAAAAGACACCTTGGATGGATCCGGCTGCATAGTTAGCCCCAGCAAGGATTGCTCCAGTGGAGCACAGCACATCTTCACTCGTGACCAACACCTTAGACACTGGCGAAAAAACAGATACTCCCAGTTGTGGAAGGGGTTATGTAGGGAGTGCACTTTTTATCTTAGGGCGTGCCAGTGTCCATCACCTGAAGGTGGCCTATAACCCACATAGTAACTACTATGGCTCTGTGTCCCGTGATGTACGATAAGAAATACAGCTGCCTTCCCCAGCCTCCCTGAAAGGAAGGAGGAAAAGATCCCTAGTGCCGCACATCCACAGAGTCCTATAGTAATAATGAGAGAAACAACCTCAGCCTGGGCTCCCGCTAGGCTACGCCCTGACATGTTTTGCTCCGCCCCTGGAGCTTAGTCATGGGCATCATCATCTGGGTTCCCTAGCCTCCCTCCTTCCCTATTACTATTCTGGCCCCCCCAAGCTGTCATCTCCTCACCCACTGCTGAACAATCCACCGCTCATCACCACTGCTCCCTTTTCCCTCCCATCAGCTGTCACCCTGTTCATAATCTTTTCACCCCCAGCCGCTAATCTCCTCCAAGCTGGAATGGGGTTTAAGGATACAAGCAGCCGCAATCACCCTGCATTTTTTAAAGACTGTCAATAAATATCTGGATGCAATGCTTGTCTGCCACCATTGCATCGTCATGAAGGACACTAAGAAAAGTTCCTAGTGGCTCATGGTACTACAGGTTGTTTGTTCCCGATTTAAATCAGCTCCTTTGTGGAATGCTGAGGAAGTGTGACTACGCAAATTCATATGTTCTAAAATTCTTTTACAAGTGCATGGCTCTTTGAATCACTAGAACATGATACATGCCAATTGCCTTATAAATTTTTGGCCCTTTCTCCTGCAGACCCAATGCTCCCGGTTCAAGACTACCGATGCCCCTCTTCTGGGTTTGAATGACGGCCAGCGTCATTCAACCCATGTTCTGTGAGTCCAGGGGGATAAAAAAAAAAAAAAAAATAGAGTTTTTCTTTTGGGACTAATATGATGCCATTAGTGGCTCGGAATTATTAAAACCAGTTCTTGGAAAAAGAGACATTGATATATAAAACTCCATGTAATTTGTTAACAGAAAAGATGACATGTAATTTATTGTGTTGTCAGTTTATATCCTCTTTAATTAGATAATAACAGATCCCAGACACACACTGCAGCGCTATGGCTAGAATAAACACATGCTAGATTTTCTCTTTTTCTCTTTAAAGGCTTTGACGCTTTTGGAGCAAGTCCTTCTCCGAGTCCACCCACGCAGTCTAAATACCACGCTTTCCCTGTAATAACTGGAAGATCAGAATGCTGACCCGTCTACAACCGCAATATTACAAAGACTGTCAAGGATTTATGAAGATATTAGGAAAGCAGAATATGTATCATGCTGTATAAACACACATATATCATGGTAATAATAGGCATATTAACTATAAAATAGAAAAATCTGCTCCCAAACTATTTGATTTCTCCTTTGCTATAAGGTGCTAGAGCAGGGCACACATCTTTCATGGTGCAGCAAATACCATGGCAGGGGGATAGATCGATAAATATAGTGGGGTGGTGGACAAATTGAAATGCTGAATGAAGAAGCTGGAATACCTCTTTAATAGTGGTGCACCAAAATCAAAATTGAGGTGCTGAAACCGAAAATTCAGGATGCAATTGGCCAAAACCAAAATAGATGTTTTTAAAAATAAAAAAATATAATAATAATAATAATAATATATATATATATTTGTATAAATAATTGTATTATATTCAATTTTTTTTTTATTAATATCATGAATTTAAATTAATATGAATTTATTGTTGACCAATATCGACCATTTTTGGTGCATATTTGGTGCCTGTGTTTTTGATGCATTTTGTTGAGTCACATGACCTATGAAAAATACACCATAAGCAAGGTAAAAATTGCAGCAAAATCGCAAGCATTTTCAGCAGCCATTATTGCCACTTTTGTTTTCTTTCGGCACAAAGCTGAAAACCCTATTTTCGCATTACTACTCCTTAATTTTGTGAATATTCACCCATGGCTGTGTTGTCACGGGGACAGAACGTTCCGAAAACCCAATAGAACACAGGCTGCAATAACCCTAGCTGTGTTTCTGCTCTTCCCAAAATTTAAAAAACCCTTTGGTTGAAGTTCTACTTTCAGGCCTCACGCTCATTGGTTTATTGTAAAACTTGTTTCTTCTTATAGGAGAAAATCAGCGCTAAAAATGCACCTAAGTCACGTTTTTTTTCAAATGTGTTTAGATGCATTCAGGCACATTTGGGCGTTTAATTGGCCAGAATATTAATTTATCATGCCCACTGAAATGAATAATCACTCAAGTGCTAAATGCGCCTATCACTTAGGGGTGGTTTTTTTTTTTTATGCCCAAAAGCTCCTCTACTGAACCAGATTTTTTTGCATTCAGGAGAGGAGCCTTGACTGCTAAATGTGGCTGCTCCTAAACTCCTCTGCATGGACTCATAGGCTTTTATTTAGGTGCATTCAGGGGCTTAGGCAAAAAATGGCAAAAGCCCCAAAAATGTCAGTTTAGGAGCAGCAGTGTAGAATTTAACTGTTAGCTCAGGGAAATAAAAACTTTTATATTTGACTCAAATGTGCTGAGTCTTGATTGTGGCTTCCTTGACCCGCAGTGAGGCATAATTAAAGAAATTAAACTTGCAATGGCTTCTACTGTAAGGAGAAAATGTTATGTCCTTCATTATATTATTCCACAGGAGAAATAATGGGTTCACTTCAGCATGTATGACAATTGACCAGCGGGAAGTTTTCGGTTGAATCAATTAATCATATGTTTGAGATAAGTGATCCTCAATTCTCAGGAAATGGAGACCAGTTACCTGTTTTAATTTGCTTCTTGTGCTTGATAGTGATTGTATTAGGACCAACTAACACCTTATGCTTACTTCCGCTACATCGACAAAATTACATTTCATGAACTTTATTTTTAAATGTAGGTCCTGGCATGACATTTTTATAATTAAAAACACAGTGAAGGGGCACAGCTTACTCGGTGAGTAGATTTATTTTTGATTTTTCCATCTGCTTGCTAGCTAAATCAAGATACTCTTCAAATGGTCCGACTGTTGAGCCTGCTAATATACAGCCCAGTGTGTTCGCCCAGTTCTATCTTTTTTCTAAGCCCACTGCAGCCTCTCCCACACATTGCTGCAAGAGATTACATTAAACTGAATGATCATTTTAGAGATATTTCTAATCCAATTGCTTTCTGAGAAAAGCTATTAGAACAATGCATTGCTTTAAAGCTGTATAAATGTTAAATAAAATACATAAAGATTTCAATTAGAACTAGGTGCATTCATAGTGTACTTCAGCTTCAGGCTCAGCAGTAGGGAGGGGCTTTATGTTCGGGTCGAACATGAGTTTGACTCAAACATTGGCTGTTCACCAAACAGCGAACAATTTGGGGTGTTCGAGGCAAATTCGAAAGCCGCGGAACACCCTTTAAAAGTCTATGCGAGAAATCAAAAGTGCTAATTTTAAAGGCTTATATGGATGGTATTGTCCCAAAAAAGTGTTGGGGACCTGGGTCCTGCCCCAGGGGACATGTATCAATGCAAAAAAAAAAGTTTTAAAACCGGAGTTTTTTTCGGGAGCAGTGATTTTAATAATGATTAAAGTGAAACAATAAAAGTGTAATATTCCTTTAAATTTTGTACCTGGGGGGTGTCTATAGTATGCCTGTAAAGGGGCGCATGTTTCCCTTGTTTAGAACAGTCTGACAGCAAAATGACATTTCTAAAGAAAAAAAAGTCAAGTAAAACTACTATTGCTAGCGCCGGCTATAATGAATTGTTGGTCCGGTGTCTTGTCAAATACAGTCCCCTATCATATAGAGTCCTCCCTGTACTGCGCAGGCGCAGTACGGAGGACAAACGAGACGCCGAAAGTCTCCGAAGTTTAACAGCTGATCACCAGCTGTACACGGCGCCTGCGCTGTTATTCTCACCCTATGTCCAGGTTCATTCCCTACTATCCAAGTGGACATAGAGTGAGAATAAATAGTTGCCGAGCGCAGCGAGGCCGTGCCCGAAGCGTGGCGAGCGAAGCGAGCCCGCGAGGGGCCCTCTTACACAGCCATCGCTAAGAACTGCCGAAGCGCCGTGTACAGCTGATGGTCAGCTGATCAACTTCGGACATTTTCGGCATCTCCTTCTGCTCCGTACTGCGCAAGCGCTGCGCCTGCGCAGTACGGAGCGGACACTATCCGATAGGAGGACAGTATATGGCAGAACACCGGCAATACACATAAAAGTTCATTGATAAAAACGGCATGGAATTTCCCCACAGGGTTCAGGGGAACCTGAACCAAAATGTAAAAAAAAAAAAATGCGTGGGGCCCCCCCTAATTTCCATACCAGGCCCTTCAGGTCTGGTATGGATATTAAGGGGAACCCCGCACCAATTTTTTTAAAAAAAATGGCGTGGGGGTCCCCCTCAAAATCCATACCAGACCCTTCAGGTCTGGTAGCCCCCCCAAAGCACCTTGTCCCCATGTTGATGGGGAGAAGGGCCGAATCCCCACAACCTTTGCCGGTGGTTGTAGGGGTCTGCGGGGGGGCTTATCGGAATCTGGAAGCCCCCTTTAACAAGGGGACCCTCAGATCCTGCCCCCCCGTGTGAATTGGTAATGGGGTACAAAGGTATCCCTACCATTTCACAAAAAAAGTGTCAAAAAGGTTAAAAAACACAAGAGACAGTTTTGGACAAGTCCTTTATTAATTTCTTCTTCTTCCATCTTCTTTCTTCTGGTCTTTCTTCGGTGTTCTTCTTCTTCCTCCATCTTCTTCTTCTCCATCTTCTTCTTCCTCCGCTCTTCTCGTCCCGCATCTTCCTCCGGCTTCTTCTCCGCTCCGTCCGCACGATCCGCCTCAGTGGGAGTCTTCCGCCATGTAACGCTTCAGTTCTTCTGACACTTCTTTTATAAGGGAGGGTGGGGCCACCCAGTGACCCCGCCCTCCTCTGACGCACGGGGAATTCATGGGGGGTTTCCTCTGGCTTTCCCCGTGTTGTCAGAGGGGGGCAAGGTACGGGGCATTAGGGCGATAAGGATGTGGAACTCTCTCCCACATTCAGTGGTGGCAGCAGGGAGTATGGATGTTTTTAAAAGACTCTACACTTAAGGAACGAGCCTCGTTTTGAGATTTTGGTGTTTACAAGTTTAAAACAGTTTTTTTTTGCTAGAAAATTACTTAGAACCCCCAAACATTATATATTATTTTTTTTTCTAACACCCTAGAGAATAAAATGGCAGTCATTGCAATACTTTTTTTCACACCATATTTGCGCAGCGGTCTAACAAGCGCACTTTTTTTTTGGAAAAGATTCACATTTTTGAATAAAAAAATAAGACAACAGTAAAGTTAGCCCAATTTTTTTTTATATTGTGAAAGATAATGTTATGCCAAGTAAATTGATACCCAACATGTCACGCTTCAAAATTGCGCCCGCTCGTGGAATGGCGTCAAACTTTTACTCTTAAAAATCTCCATAGGCGACGTTTAAAAAATTCTACAGGTTGCATGTTTTGAGTTACAGAGGAGGTCAAGGGCTAGAATTATTGCTCTCGCTCTAACAATTGCGGCGATACCTCACATGTGTGGTTTGACCACCGTTTTCATATGCGGGCGCTACTCACGTATACGTTCGCTTCTGCGCGCGAGCTCGCCGGGACGGGGGCGCTTTAAAAAGATTTTTTTTTTCTTATTAATTTCCTTGACTTAATTTATTTTATCACAGTTTTTTTAGAAAAAAAAATTGGGTCACTTGTATTCCTATTACAAGGAATGTAAGCATCCCTTGTAATAGAAAAAAGCATGACAGATCCTCTTAAATATGAGATCTGGGGTCAAAAAGTCCACAGATCTCATATTTGGACTTAAATGCAAAAAAAAAAAAAAAAAAAAAAAAAAAAAAACTTTGTCATTTGAAAAAATGACTTTGAAAAAATGGCCCTTTAGGACGTAAGGGTGGAAGTGATGTTATGACGTCGCTTCCGCCCTGCTATGGTATGGAGACGGGTGGGGGCCATCTTCCACTCACTCGTCTCCATATCCGGCCACTGACAGGTCCTGATCGCCTCCGTCGCTGCCAAAGGCTCCGGTAAGCCAAAGGGAGGGAGGGAGAGCGGCTGGAGGGGGTGGCACCTCTGCCGCCGCCGATAACGGTGATCTCGCTGCGAATCCGCCGCAGAGACCACCATTATCGTAAACACAACCGAAACCTGGTGCCGTTACCGAGATATCCATCTTTAAAGTGCCAAGGTATGTACAGGAGCCAGTCGGCAAGTTGTTAAAAGGGCACAACATACAGGGATATGGGAAATCATTCTAGACACTGATGCACATACACCTACACAGGTTGAACTGGATGGACTATTGTCTTTTTTCAGCCTTACCGACTCTGTAACTATAAAATGCTTTATAAACAGATTTTAAGGATATGTAAATTTCTGGTTTAAGAGCTGAAAAGTTTAAACCTCTCTTTACAGCCTAAGTATAGCCATTTAAGTTAAGACTGACACCACTTTTTTCCCAGGACTCATGTGAACGACCCTTAGGTAACATAATATGTTTTAGCAGATGGAATACTTAAACAAATAGATATAGTATGTGTGTGGGGAAAGAAAACAATAAAAAATTTACATATAAATAGAGACTATTTCTTTCCCCACACGCTATATCCACATTTGTTCCAATATTCCATTTGCTAATTCATCTGATTTTACAGAAAAACAATTTACTACTCCTATCTTCATTTTTTTCTTTATATACAGTTAATGAATTCCTCCTTTAAATGTAATGCATTAATAAGCACTGTTATACAACACACTCAACATCTTGCATTTGGTTCTTTCATTCACTATACTCAGTATTGACCTTTTACAAATACATTTACAATATGCCCCCACCATCACTCAACAGTATTCATTCACATTTTCTGCCTACTCTCGCTTTTGTTATTTCCCTATTTGTTTTCCTGATTTCTTCGCTCTATTTTTTTTTTTTTTTTACTATTGTCACCCTTTTCATATTATCTCCTTTTTTTTTTTTACTTCAAAAATGTTCCTTTATTGAAACGAAAAGGTCAGAGCATGATACATTTGTCCAAAATGGACCAAATCAAAAAGATACAGTACAGGTGAATTTTCATATGAATTTTCATACGGGGATAATGAGTACATTAACTATGCAACATTTCACATCCATAGCAAATTGTATCTTCCACTATCTGAGTTAAAACCCAGAGTATACACTACATCTCCACGTATCAGGATCTTTAGGGCGCGGGCCAGTTCCTATCTGCGCAGTTCGTGGCTGCCAAATTTCATTAAACTTCTTGGGGTAGTTCCTGTTGAGGTACGTTTATATAATGGTAGTACAGCATTTATTGACTTCTCCCAAGATCCCACCGTGGGGGGAGAGGGGGCATTCCATCGCAACACAATTTCCCTCTTAGCGTAGAAGAATAGGTAAGTCAGGAGCAGTTTGGTGTATCTAGGCCTCTGGTCATCGTCCTGGACACCCAGAAGCGCCAGCTCCGGGGATACAGGAAGATTCAGCTGGAGGCGGCCATTAATAGATTTAACTACCACAGCCCAATATCTGGCAATTTGGGGGCAGCCCCAGAACATATGGAAGTATGTACCTGCGCTGTGTTGGCACCGGGGGCAATCCTGTGATCTTTGTGGGTATACCTTGTGGAGCCTCTGGGGGGTATAATAGACCCTGTGTAGGAATTTAACCTGGATTAACCTTTCTTTTGAGGAAATTAGTAAGGCAGTACGATCAGCTAAGCAGTCATCCCAGTCCTCTCTATCTAGGTCCGGCATGTCCATTTTCCACTGATCCCAGAGTTGATCTATTTTGGTGGAGTCCTTTCTCAGCAAGTCTAGAGATAGGGCAGATAGGGGCTTTTGCAACTTCTTTTGGGCCAACAGCTCCTCAATAGGGTCCATGGTCATTCTGGGTGGTGTTGAAAATTGAGCCCTAAAGGCGTGACGTAGCTGGAGTTACCTTAAGTACATCCACCCTGGCGTGGCCTGGACGGCAATGTGAGCGGACGCACCTAGGCAGAGCTCCGCCAGTGATCCATCCTGAACGCGATATCCTGCACACCCATAACCGGCTAAACCGACACACTACGAGGGGAACTACCCCAGCCACCTCTGGGCAAGTATGTCCCCACCGAAGAGAAACAACGCGGCATCCTCCTCACTAGACAGATACCGCCGAATAGACCGAGGCCTGGAGGGACAAGATGGCGCCTCGGCGGCATCTCCTGACGCGCAGCAAGCTGAACACGAGGCGGCTGACACCACCAGGGTCCTGGAGGCGATCTCGGTATGCCAAGCCACATTAACCAAAATAGAGGAAGTAAAGGTGGACATCTCACTGATCCGCCAGGACATGACAAAGATCCGGGAACGGGTCACAGAGACTGAGACCAGGATAAGTCGAGCGGAGGATATAATTCACCCCCTGCAACACTGCCAGGAAGACATGCAACGCCAACTCCAGCAACTCGCCCAGAAACATGACGATCTCGAGAATCGGGCCCGCAGATCTAATATAAGATTTATTGGTCTACCGGAGGGGTCGGAGGGCCCCGATCCAGCCACCTTTTTGGAAAAACTTCTTATTAATGCATATGGCAGGGAGGCCTTTTCCAATGCATTTGTTGTGGAGCGCGCCCACCGCATGCCCGCTCGCCGCCCCCCTGAGGGTGCACCGCCTCGCACATTCATTGCAAAGCTAATGAACTTCAGGGACCGAGATGCCATTCTTCGTCTGGCAAGAACCAAGGGGAACATACCATTCCAATCGGGACACGTGATGGCCTTTCCAGATTTCTCAGCAGAGATTCAAAAGCAGCGGGCCCGCTTCGGAGAGATAAAACGGCGCCTACGGGTTCACAACCTGAAATACGCAATGCTGTTCCCAGCCGTCTTCGGGTGGTGGGTGAAGACCGAGCACATTTCTTCGATGACCCGACCCAGGCAGTGGCCTGGCTAGACCAGCGTGATGCGGAAAGAAACCGTCCCGCCAGCTAGACCTACAGTTCTCCGGCTCTGATGTCTGTAAGTTGACTTATTTACATGTCTCCCTCTGTGAACAATGACTTCCTCACTATACTCACAAAGGATGGTATCCCACATACCAGTAGTAATCAGCGGTCACACAATCAAAAGTTTTGCCCTAACACGCTCTACTTGTGCGTGCTTGTGATACGCAGGGACAGAACTGTTCTTTCCTCTACGTATGGATTCATCTGGTAGAATTTATCTCATTTACCTACTCCCATCCAGCCCAGAAAGGCTCCCTTTGGTTTCTAGTGAGACGAGAGAGGAAGACACATATCACCGCGTGACGCTAACTTTTTATTCTGTTTCCCTTTAATTTCTAGTTTTTCCGGTGTGCCATATATGTTTGTTACTAATCACGGCGGAGTGGTCGGTTGGTAATACTTGCTTGCTGACCACTGCTGAGTAATGCCGTTTGTCATTTACATTGCCGATTTTAAACCAGCGTTTGTTCGCCTCCACTGGTGACACGTGGTCTGCTGATTGAATAGGCAGAAGTGCCCCCAGTGGACAAAGGTTAAGATGGTGCGAGACACTTTTGCCTACATGAGTGAACAGTTAATCTTTTACAATCGCACAGGTTTTGGGATCAATGCCCCTACCAAGTTTGGGAGGTGGAGGGCAGGGAGGGGGGACGGGAAATGTTTTTTGATGGTTACATGGCTACTGTTATATGGCACAATTGAAAGCACTGATGGATATCTCATAGGTTATAAAATGCATGGCTGGGGGACCTTCGGGTGGTGGACAGCTATGTCCTGGGCATTCCTCCGTGACATGCGTCTCTATCAATTTACATGACTTAAGAATGTCTAGTACAAAGTTTCTAACATGGAATGTTAGGGGGATTAGAGACAAAATCAAACGATCTGCGATCTTCGGTTGCCTTAAATCCTATCGTGCTGATATTATTGTCTTGACTGAGACGCATGTCACTGGACAACTTCAAAATGCTCTGAAACGCCCGTGGATAGGATGGTCCTACCACACCACGCACACCCCATACTCACGGGGGGTCTCTGTCCTAATCGCTAAGACCACCCCGTTCAGTTGTTTATCAGTAAAGACTGATCCCCAGGGCGGATTTATATTTCTACACTGCACCATATCAGGTACGCAATACCTTATATTGGCCTTTTATATACCCCCACCATACACATCCGCCCTGATCAATGAAGGTCTCTTATATATGACAAAACACCCCCTACTACCAACCATTTGGCTCGGGGACTTTAATATGGTATTGGACCCATCCATGGACAGGTTACAAGTGAAACGAGACGCCCAATCCACCAGTACTACCAGACTTGGACGCACATTTACGGAATTCTCCCTAACAGACACATGGAGACACTAACACCCGGGTGAGAGAATATTTTCTTGCTTCTCTGCATCGCACTCCTCCATGTCACGCATAGATATGATAATCACCTCAAACACTCTACTCCCTTTATTAACAAATACAGGTTACCATACCAGGTCCCTCTCAGATCACGCCCCATGTTGGGCCTCCTTGACACTATCCCCGCCGGTCGGGCCTAGGATATGGCGCCTCCATCCCTTTTGGTTGTCGGCTCTTGAGGATCAGGAGGACATACCTAGTGAATGGCAGCATTTCTTTAACACCAACAGTAACACTGCCTCCGTGGGAATGGTCTGGGAGACATTCAAACTACATGCTAGGACCTTACTGACATCACGCATAAATAGGTTGAAAGCCAACTCAAGTAAGCTACTCCGAGAGGCAGCCGAAAAACTAGATGAGATCACACTTGACTTCAATGCAGACCCCACACCAGACAAAGCCTCAGTACTTAAACTCCATACTCGAATTTTAGATCAATTGCACTTTGAAAAGGCTAAACAAAAACTGTTTTTCACAAAACAAAGAATATTTGAACAGGGTGAAAGGGCGGGAAAACTGTTGGCATATCTGGCCAAACAGGACACTAGGCCTCCAGTGGTTGTCTCCCTGAGGGTTACGGGTGACATATTGCTAACCGACCCCAAATCAGTAGCAGACACATTTAGAACATACTATGCTGACCTGTATTCATCTAAAGTGCAGGTTACCGCGGGGGAAACTGGGGTATTCTTACGGGATATTCCATTTCCCAAGGTCTCGGATTCACAATGGGAGGCCCTTGAGGCCCCGCTTACCGTTGATGAGATTACGGCGGCCGTGGCATCCCTGGCGCCTGCTAAGGCCCCCGGGATGGATGGACTACCATTAGACTTCTATGCGGCTTACTCGGAGGTACTGGTGCCCGAATTATTGAAAATGTACAACCACATCTTTGACTCTGAGTCACTTCCCAGCTCACTTAGACAGGCGGTAATCATAGTGCTCCCCAAACCGGGCAAAGACCCATTGCAACCTGAATGCTATCGCCCAATTTCATTACTCCAGGCCGACATTAAGATCTTGGCAAAGATTCTGGCTATACGCCTAAACCAAATTATTCTGTCCCTAATACACTCAGATCAGACGGGATTCATGCCTGGAAAGAATACGGCAATGAATCTACGTCGCCTATATATGAATATCTCGGCGGTTCATGAGGAGATTGGAGATAGGACAGTGGTGTCACTTGACGCCGCCAAGGCGTTCGACTCCGTGGAGTGGGAATACCTGTGGGAGTGCCTGAAGGGGTATGGATTCGGACCTAATTTTATAAAGTGGGTTAAGTTACTTTATTACTTACCTGAGGCCAGGGTATCGGTGAATGGGAGCACATCAGACCCGTTCCCCCTTGAAAGAGGGACTAGGCAGGGTTGCCCACTCTCCCCGCTCCTTTACGCTCTGGCGGCGGAGCCTCTCGCCATATCCCTTAGAAATAACCTAGGGGTTCGGGGCCTCAAAATGGGTAATGTGTTGGAGAAGGTGAGTCTATATGCAGACGACATGCTCCTATATTTGGAGGACTCGGGGCCATCACTACAGACAGCCCTTAACACAATTGAAAACTTTGGAAAGCACTCGGGATTACGCATCAACTGGTCGAAGTCACAAATTCTCCCACTAGATATATCACCACCCACTAGACTTTCAGCAAATCTCCCTTTGCAGAGAGTGTCATGCATTCAATACCTGGGTATAAAAATAACTAGAGACCCCACGCAATTTTTAGATAACAACATAAAACCATTGTTTTCATACCTCAAAACACATATACAGGTATGGGCACGTCTCCCACTAGGAATCATGGGTAGGATCAACCTTATTAAAATGATCATAATGCCAAAATTTCTGTATGTCTTTTGGAACTCACCAGTACTTATCCCCCTAAAAATTTTCAAAACAATAGACAAAATCATTAACTCATTTGTATGGGGCTCAGGAAGACATAAATTGGCCTGGAACACTCTTAAAAACCCTACCACATCCGGAGGAACAGCCCTACCAGACTTCCACTCATATTACATAGCTGCACAACTATCTCATTTCTACCACATCTATAATACAGACAGTGACAAATACCAGACCCTGGTCTGTAATAAACCAACTAAGGCTACCCATACCCCCTTGCAGGTCTTATTCAGGGGTAGATTGGGTGGGAGGGGAAAACCCGACCAAGGACCTCTCTTGAAACAGCACCTACGCGTATGGGAAATAGCACTAAAAATGACCGGTGCAGATTTTTTCCACTCCCACACCCCACTGTGGCACAATCCGCAGCTAAGAGAGCTGCTGTCGCTCCCTGGGACAGTAGAGTGGGCTGAGAGGGGAATAACTTTTTTACACCAAGTAGTCACCCCCTCAGGGGTAAGAAGCTTTAGCTCCTTGAGTACTGAGTTTCAACTACCTCCACATATGCTATTTAAATATAGGCAACTCACACATGCCTTACAAACACAATTCGCAAATGGGTATCCAAATACACAAATGTTGTCCTTGGTGGATGTTATAACAGGTGCGGAACCATCGAAACTAATATCTACTCTGTACCTAGCCCTCCGAGCACGCTCGGTAGCGGACATAATTAATACAGCAAAATATAGATGGGAAGAAGACATAGGCCCGGTGGAAGATGAGGATTGGGATGAAGTCCTAGAAAATGTTAAAAAGACCTCCCCCAGGCTCCCGGAATGTATGACGCAGCTATACATAATTCACAAATCTTACCTCACACTGGCTAGAATAGCCAAATTCTCCCAAAATCAAGATACTCACTGCCCAAGATGCATGAGCCCATTAAGCTCTTTTTTTCATCTTATATGGTCCTGTCCGGCTGTTCAAACATATTGAAATCAAATTGTCACATTCCTTCATGATGAAATGGGTTCCCCTGTCCAAGTAGAACCTAGGTTATGCATTCTAGGGTTGCTCCCAGACGTTACCATAGACAAATTCACTGCTACTCTCATATATGAATCACTATTCTGTGCCAGAAAACTGGTGGCAAAACATTGGATGAGGGCCTCCCCTCCTACTTTTCAGGATTGGATTAAAACGGTGAACCTATCCTTACCCTATAAAAAGGTTATATATAAACACAGGGGCTGTCCGGCTAAGTATAATAGGATATGGGATAAATGGCTTGACAATACCAACACATGTGAGGCATAGATTGCTGTATAGACAAGAGGCCTGCTGCCAGGAACTGCTCAGTGACCAGTGTGGAGAAGTTGAAATGCCTTGGGGTGGAGTGTTGGGGAAAGATTTTGTCCTCTCAGCATAGATTGACAGCCATTACAGCAGTGCCAGAGTTCTTGTGTTTAGTTTATTTTATTTTGCTTTTCAATACGAAAATTTGTACATGCATGTAAATTCCACATAACTATCCTTGTGATATGCACAGAGTACAACATGCTTGTATGATATTTACCTGTACAACTTTCTAAATAAACTTGTGTTTATAAATAAAAAAAAAAAGTACATCCACCCTGGCAAGTGATATTTAGTTCGGAGGGTCGTGAACGGCAGTAAGACACCTGCTGGAATAATGTCTGAGTGTTTTGATGCCGTATTTAGCCCAAATCTGCGGGTCAGGGACCGTCCTAATTTGTGAGAGGTTAGGGTTCCCCCATAGAGGGCAGAAAGGGGACCAGTCCCGAGGCTGAAGAAGCCCCCGCCTGGCCACCGTCCACGACCCTAAGTGTTGTTTTGGTGGGTTGTGGAAGGTTGTCATATGCCCTATGTCAACTGTTGACCAAATTACCCATTTCACGGAGCGATCCAAGGACCGCCGCCTCCAGACACACTGCTTCGGACCAGTTAATATATATTCCTGAGAACCTACCGAATGCACCAAATATCTCTAGCGCTGCCTTCAGTGACTCACCTGCATCTTGCAGGTATAGTAAGGTGTCATCCACATAGAGAGAAATTTTCTCTTCTAGGGATCCCACCCTGTCCGAGCTCCTAATTGTGAATGCCAGGGGTTCAAGTGCAAGCGCAAATAGGGCCAGGGATAACGGACATCCCTGGCGCATGCCCGTTTGCAGTGAGAAAGGCGCTGACAGCCTATCATTGGTTCGGATACGAGCCGAGGGTGTCGGTATAGCATATGCAGCCATCGGATAATCCTAGGACCGAATCCGAACCGAGTCAGTACTTCCCACAGATAGACCCATTCCACCGAGTCAAACGCCTTCTCGGCGTCTAGAGAGGCGATGACCCGTTGACCACTGTTTTCATGGGTTACAGACATGTTGATATCGGTTCCCTTTCCAAGCATAAATCCAGTTTGGTCTGGATGGACCACCTCCTCCAGAACCGCAGACAATCTATTTGCTAGAATTTTGGCCAAAATCTTGGCGTCCACGTTTAGCAAGGAGATTGGTCTGTAGGAGGAGCAGTCCTCAGGGTCCTTGCCTGGCTTAGGAATCAACACCACCACCGCCTCAGACATAGATTCAGGGAGTGCCTCTAACTCAAAAAACTGAGCATATAGAGATACGAGCCGAGGAGCCAACAGATCCTGATAATGGGAATAAAACTCCGCCGGCAAACCGTCTGCCCCGGGTGTCTGTCCCGCCCGTAGTTGTGAGAGAGCAGTCTGAACCTCCTCCAGCGTGATATCAGCCTCCAAGTTTGCGCATGTCTCTTCTCCAAGAGTTGGGAGAGAAACTACAGCTAGGTATTCAGATAATTCTTGAGAATAGTTCACCCTGGAGGAGTACAGGTGCTGATGGTATTGGGAAAATGTAAGGTTAATGTCACCAGGCGATTTTAATAGTGTCCCCTCCGTGTCCCTGACTCCGCCAATGTGGGTGACAGCGAACTGTCCCTTAGCCAACCACGCCATTAGGCGGCCACTCTTATTGCCATATTTAAAGATTTTTTGGGCTGTGGTGGGGAGTGACTTCTGCGTCTCCTCCACTCTACATAGAGATAGTTGTCGCAGGGCAAATTGCCATGCTCCATATGTTGAATGGTCAGGATGCGCAACGTATGCTGCTTCTTTTGTCTTGGCCTCCTCCTCCAGCCCCTCCAGAGAGTATGTGGACTTCTTACGAGCTGCAGATATACGCGCCATGTACTCTCCTCTGGTCCAGGCCTTGAAGGCGTCCCGGGGGACCAGAGGAGTGGTAGTGTCAGCGTTATCCAACCAATAGTGACATATCCCTTTCTGTACCGTCTCCTGAAATCCTTCATCCTCTATCCAATATCTAGAGAGCCGCCACATTCTCTCCCCAGGGGGCCCGAGGGTCAATTTGAGAAGGGGGCGTGGTCTTTTATTCCTCTGGACAGATTATCAACATCGGTCACCTTCTTAAGTATAGAGTGTGATGCATATATCATGTCAATACAGGATAAGGTCTTAAACGTGGTAAAGTGACAGGTGAACTGTTTGGCAGTAGGGTTGGAGTGGCGCCAGATGTCTGTCAATGCGAAAGTAGTAGCACAATCTCATAACCCAGGTACCCATCTGGATACAGAGTGAAGTCTGTCTACGTCTGCTGCAGGGGTCAGGTTTAAATCACCCATTACCAAAATGTCTTCCACCCAATAACCTATCACCATTTGCATAATTGTGTATAGTAAGGCTGGATCAGCCGGGGGAGGGAGGTACAGTCCCACCAGGTGACATGGGTTATTAGCAATCAGTGCGTGGAGGATAATATACCTGCCCCCGGGGGTCTGTTCTGGTATCCGAGAGCTGAAAAGGCAGCTGCGTGTGCACCAGAATGCTGACTCCCCTGGAGTAAGTGGAGTACGTTGTGTGGTAATGGAAGCCCACCCAGGCCCTTTTAAGGCTCAGAATTCTGCAGCCCATGAGGTGGGTCTCCTGTAACACACATATGTGAGGGGAGAAATTCCTGAGATAATTAAAGACCAGGGATCTCTTGTGAGCAGAGTTAAGGCCTCGCACATTCCAAGAGATTACCGATATCTGGGCCATGGTAAAATGGACGTGTTAGTTTGACATTTATGTTGAGCTTTAGATGAGAGTACTCCACCCCCTCCGAGGGTCGACCAGCCATTACTAGTTGTCCAAATCCCCCCCGCACTGCAGTTACAAACAATAAAAGGGTGATCATGCCATAAAGGAACAAACAAAACAAAAAACATTTTTAACTTAGAACTATAAATCAGTCCCAACAATGTCGTCAAAACTTGGTCAGCAACGGCCATCCTTCCCTTCCCCCCACCCAGCAGATCCCACCCAAGGCAAGACTGCATGTTGCCCAAATAACCTGCCCGAAGGTAACCAACGACTGGGTGGCGTGCGCTTTACCAAGAGTTAGCGGTGTAGCATCGCCTGTGCACCAGCAGCAAACTTAACATGAAGAAAAAAAGGGGTGTTAGTTACCAAGACTGAGGTTGCTGAGGGAGCAGACAGAAAACCCAAGAGATGCTGCTATAATAACCTAACTGGGTCATAAGATTCACCTGGACTTGCCAGGGGCTCAGAACTTACAGTTTGGTTCCAAAGGGGAAATATGTATAAAACTGACAGTAATTCGGTAATCTGGTGGCCAGTATCTGACAAATGAACAAACGTAGCCACCGGCAAAAAATAAGGGGGAGCAGCCAACCGCATGGTAGCAAGTGGAGACATTTTCTTTTAACCACTGTGTGAGCAAAGTCAGGCAACAGCACACCATTGGAACGTCACTGGTCAATAAGAGGGTGGTCTAAGGGTTCCAGCAGGAAACAAATAGTGGTTTATTCCATTTTTGCTAGCTACTAGCATGCGACCTGCATTAAGGCACATACGATGAAAATGGGTCAGTTGAGATACCATTTCGTCGGTGCTAATCAGTAATGAACGTAGTGGTGTCTTAGACTATACGGTTTAAAGGACATGGCCAGCGAGATGAATGAACAGGTGAACAATAGCTCCACGGGCCTTCACCCCAGAGGGGGTACCGTTTCCAGCCAGCTTGCAGCCTCACTTGGCGAGGTAAAAAAACGGACCGTTTCCCCATCAATCACCTGTAACTTGGCAGGTAAAAGTACACTGTATTTAATCCCCTTAGCGCGGAGGCCTGCTTTAACGGCATCGAACGAGCACCGGAGCTTTTGAGTTTCGATGGAGAAGTCTGGGAACATCATCAGGCGGTTGTTCCTGTAGGTCAGCTCTCCTGCCACTCTGACAGCTCTAAGCAACTCGTCCCATTCTCTAAAATTTAGAAGGCGCATAATAAAAGTACGGGGAGGAGAGCATTGTGGGCCAGGTTGTGGTGATAGTCTATGGGCTCTCTCCACCGTGAAGTAAGGGGACAGGTTGGCGGCCGGGAGCAGGGAACGGAGCAGCTCTTCTGCAAATACAGTGGTGTTCTTACTCTCAACACCTTCTGCCAGTCCCACGATCTGGATATTGGATATTGTTCCGGCGGCACCTGTTCTCCGAGTCTCCTACCACGTCTTCGACCTGTCCCACCCGATTCTCGGCCGCCGTCAGCCTGGAACGGACTTTGTCAAGATCCTGCCTGATGAGACCCACATCCATCTGAACCTCCTCTATTTTGGTAGTCAGGGCCGCCTGGCATGAGGCAACTGCTGTTTGGCATGTGGCGATTGCCACCATGACCTCTGGGATGCCTGGGGCAGAAGCAGCAGGCCCCACCTGTGTGTCCGTTTGCGATGCCATATTGACACGTGGCGTCCGCACACTAGGCCTCTGGCTGTGAGGGCTGGTCTCCGGTGGTATTTCTAGGGGGAATTTAAGTTTCTTACCCCCTTTGCTTTGACCGGGCAGTCGAGAAGGCATTCACCGCTGTTTTAAACCAGCACAGGGCATCGGGTGAGTCTGTTAGAAGGGTATCAGGATCAATGGAGCAGCAGAGCTCTGAGATGTACGTCCACTCACTCTGCCATCTTGGACACGCCCCCCATATTATATCCTTATTACAGCATCCTGTCACACTTTATATAAAACAGTTTTGTAATGTTTTATCTCCATACATTATCCTTATGTCACATTCTATATAAATAGTAATTTTTATTTGTTGCCCACCCAATTCCTTTTTGTTAACAATTCCACCTTTATGACTGTGAACAGCTATTATTCTATGCATCCTGGTTTACTAATTAAACACACATCAATGGTTAGCATGGGGTACGTTCATTTCACTAGACATACACACCTACAAAACCATAGTTGTGCTCTCCCCGTCACCCTCTAACTGGTATCCATGTCTTCATATCAGAAAATCACCCCAGCCAATATAGGAATTCCCATCTATTCTTTGGGCCATGCTTTCAGTTCAGGAATGCCTGACTTGGCGCTCTCTAGCATTTTTAAATTCTCGCTCTAGCCTAGGTCAGTAGTTACAGAACTAGAGTGAGACGTAAGGCTTCTGACCTTGGCACACATTTCAACTCTCCCCCGAGTCGCGGGAGTCTCCAGCATTTGGTTGCGGGCTCCCGGTCCCCCGCGAGCGCCGGGCAATCTCCCGGCTGAGTCTGTCACTCAGCCACAGACAGAGCAGCCCGAGCAGCCGAATGGAGTACGGCCACGCGGGCTGCTCTGTCTGTGGCTGAGTGACCGGAGGCAGGGCCGGACTGGCCTACCGGGACATTTCCCGGTAGGCTGCCTGCCCTGGGGGCGCTTTGGGCTAAGCTGTGGGTGCCTGTAGCGCTCCCCTTCCTCCCCCTCCTCCACTACATGTCACATTACAGCGGTCGGAGCTGAGTGTAAAAAAACTTTGGCCGTGCTGTGACAAAAGTCCCGCCCTCCTACTAGACCAGCTCATGTGATAGACAGAACACTGCGTCTATCACATGAGCTGGTCTAGGAGGAGGGCGGGACTTTTGTCACAGTGCGGCCAAAGTTTTCACACTGAATTCCGAGACACAGCAGGGGATGCCTGCTGTGTGCAATCCAGGCACTGACCGTAGTGAGGCTGCAATTATGGGCATGGTAAAGTTGCGATTATGGGCACTGTAAGGCTGCGATTATGGGCTCAGTAATGCTGCAACTATTGGCACAGTGAGGCTGCAATTTTGGGCACGGTGAGGCTGCAATTATGGGCCCTGTAAGGCTGTGATTATGGGCACGGTGAGGCTGTGATTATGGGCACGGTAAGGCTGCAATTATGGGCACGGTGAGGCTGCGATTATGGGCATGGTGAGGCTGGAATTATGGGCACGGTGAGGCTGCAATTATGGGCACAGCGAGGCTGCAATTATGGGCACGGTGAGGCTGCAATTATGGGCACGGTAAGGCTGCAATTATGGGTACAGTAAGGTTGCAATGATGGGCACGGTAAAGCTGCAATGATGGGCACGGTAAAGCTGCAATGATGGGCACGGTAAGGCTGCAAGGATGAGCATGGTAAGGCTGCAATGATGGGCACGCTGAGGCTGCAATGATGGGCACGGTGAGGCTGCAATGATGGGCACAGTAAGGCTGCAGAAATGGGCACGGTAAGGCTGCAATGATGGGCACGGTGAGGCTGCATTTAATTGGGGGGGGGGGGGGGGTTCAGTGGCGGCAAAAAAACCTCCCTGAAATGAGTTTTTGCAGGTTGGGATGTCTGCCTTGGGTCCATTCAGCTGGCAGAGAAGGGTTGTGGGCCACCAAGGTTCAGGATACTTGTGCGGCAGGTAGCACAGGTGTTTGTGATTAGCCTGTGCAGATCAATACAACTGTCAGCATAGGGACAGAAGAGCATCCCAGGATGCAGTTTGCATTTAGGGTCATTGATGGGTTTCTAACCTCACTTAACTCCACTTTCGTTGGGAAAAAAAACAGCGAAAAAATAATATAGCGTGTACAACTGCGATACAAGCCATATTGTAATTGAATGTTATTAAAAATGACCTTTCCTTTTCAATCTGCAGCCACTGTAATTTTCTATAATTGCAAAGCAATATGGCCACCTGGAGTTGTTTTGAACACAGAATGTGTATTGACCACTCCCCAGAAACATAATTTCCTGCTTGTGTGATTGGCTCACCAATTTTCCCAGAAGTCTGCCAAAGATACAAGTCAGATTTCAGGCATCCCCTGCAACAAAAATGTCATTTTTGGTGCAATACTACCAATAGGAACATGTCTAAAGGGATGCAGACCCAGCAGATTTCCTCATTAGTGCTCTGTAGCTGCCACAGCCGACTGATAATTATGAAACCACTCCCATTATACCCACTGAGAACAGAGGCACAGACAAACACACTTGGATTTCTTCCGAATAACAAAAGGTAGGAATCTGCAACAAAAGTTGTTATAATCCTTGCAATATACATCGATCACCCAGAGGGGAATGTGTTTTTCTCAACAAAAGTGGAGTTACGCTTTAAGCACTTGATGTGCCTCTGCAGGCAAACAGTTGCGTCACCTTTCAGCCTGTCATTGTATTTGCTGGATGAGGCTGATTGCAAACACCTGTGCTACCCGTGCCAGAAATAAGCCGATTCTTGGCAGCGTATGGCTTTAATCGCCCATCTTAAGAAGCCCTAATATGTTCAAAGATTTTTCCCCTTACTCAATACTGTCACTAAATTATAATTTGTAACCTTGATACCACATTGTTACATTCTTATCCGCGTCTGGTAAACATATTGATGTAATGTAACACAGATTTCATCTAGATTACCCATTCTTCTGATATTATTGTCCAGATTTCATTCTATTGATCTCACCCAAGGGCACTTGACCATCAATCAATAGTTAATAGACTTTTCTTGTATATTCAAAAATAGTCTATTTTGATTTTTGTGTGGTGTGTAGGGTTGTCCCGATACCGATACTAGTATCGGTATCGGCACCGATACCGAGCATTTGCCCAAGTACTTGTACTCGGGCAAATGCTCCCGATGCTTCCACCGATACCTGGAAGACAGCTGTGATCGGCATGTGGGGGAGTTACAAGCTTCTCCCCCCGCCGGCTTTCAGCTGCTTTAGTGACATACAGCTGTGATCGCTCACCGCTGACTGTCACTGCATCCTCCTCCATGTCCCCTCCGTTCCACTCTCCTTTTCTGTCCCCCTCCGCTGTCCCCTCCGTTCCTCTTTCATTATCTGTGCCTCTCCTGTCCTCTCCGTTCCTCTTTCATTATCTGTGCCTCTCCTGTCCCCTCCGTTCCTCTTTCATTATCTGTGCCTCTCCTGTCCCCTCCGTTCCTCTCTCCTTTTCTGTCCCCCTCCGCTGTCCCCTCTGTTCCTCTTTCATTATCTGTGCCTCTCCTGTCCCCTCCGTTCCTCTTTCATTATCTGTGCCTCTCCTGTCCCCTCCGTTCCTCTTTCATTATCTGTGACTCTCCTGTCCCCTCCGTTCCTCTCTCCTTTTCTGTCCCCCTCCGCTGTCCCCTCCGTTCTGCTGTGCCTTTCCGCTGTCCCCTCCGTTCCCCTCTCCTTCTCTCTCCCCCTCCGTTCCGCCGTCCTCCTCCTCCTTCCTTTGTGAATAGACAGAGTCAGCTGACTCTGTCCATTCACATAACTGAAACATTGTAATCTCCTGTGATTACAATGTGTCAGTTTATGAATGGAGAGGAGCCGCTGTCTTCTCTCCATTCATTCTCAGTGCAGCTGAGGCTGCAGAGAAAGGGACTGGGGAATCTCTATCCTCTGTCTCTTTCTCTGTCTCAAGGGGGAGATATCAGAGGTCTGTTAAGATCCCTGATATCTCACCAAAGCCCCCCAACAGGGCTGATAAAAAAAACAAAAAACAAAAAAAAAACACATATTGCAATAAAGAATAAAAAAAAAATTATTGTAAAAAATAAAAATTGTAAATAAAAAAAAAAAACACACACATACAACGTTCACCCCCCCCCCCCCCCCAAAAAAAAAGCACTGTTAAAAAAAAAACAAAAAAACAAAAAAAAAACCACTGTCACGTGACATTAAAAAAAAAGTATCGGTAACGGCGAGTACTTGAAAAAAAGTATTGGTACTTGTACTCGGTCCTAAAAAAGTGGTATCGGGACAACCCTAGTGGTGTGATTAGAATAGTTTATCAACTAGTTTCAATGTGTATAATCGGATGTTAAGCATGCATGACTTGATATACCATGGCTCTAGTAATTATTGTATTATGTTTTATATACAGTGGGGACGGAAAGTACTCAGACCCCCTTAAATTTTTCACTCTTTGTTATATTGCAGCCATTTGCTAAAATCATTTAAGTTCATTTTTTTCCTCATTAAATGTACACACAGCACCCCATATTGACCGAAAAAACTCAGAATTGTTGACATTTTTGCAGATTTATTAAAAAAAAGAAAAACTGAAATATCACATGGTCCTAAGTATTCAGACCCTTTGCTGTGACACTCATATTTTTAACTCAGGTGCTGTCCATTTCTTCTGATCATCCTTGAGATGGTTCTACACCTTCATTTGAGTCCAGCTGTGTTTGATTATACTGATTGGACTTGATTAGGAAAGCCAAACACTTGCCTATATAAGACCTTACAGCTCACAGTGCATGTCAGAGCACATGAGAATCAAGAGGTCAAAAGGAACTGCCTGAAGAGCTCAGAGACAGAATTGTGGCAAGGCACAGATCTGGCCAAGATTACAAAAAAATTTCTGCTGCACTTAAGGTTCCTAAGAGCACAGTGGCCTCCATAATCCTTACATGGAAGATGTTTTGGACGACCAGAACCCTTCCTAGAGCTGGCCGTCCAGCCAAACTGAGCTATCGGGGGAGAAGAGCCTTGGTGAGAGAGGTAAAGAAGAACCCAAAGATCACTGTGGCTGAGCTCCGGAGATGCAGTCAGGAGGTGGGAAAAAGTTGTAGAAAGTCAACCATCACTCCAGCCCTCCACCAGTCGGGGCTTTATGGCAGAGTGGCCCGACGGAAGCCTCTCCTCAGTGCAAGACACATGAAAGCCCACATGGAGTTTGCTAAAAAACACCTGAAGGAATCCAAGATGGTGAGAAATAAGATTCTCTGGTCTGATGAGACCAAGATAGAACTTTGTGGCCTTAATTCTAAGCGGTATGTGTGGAGAAAGCCAGGCACTGCTCATCACCTGTCCAATACAGTCCCAACAGTGAAGCATGGTGGTGGCAGAATCATGCGTTGGGGGTGTTTTTCAGCTGCAGGGACAGGACAACTGGTTGTAATCGAGGTAAAGATGAATGCGGCCAAGTACAGGGATATCCTGTACGAAAACCTTCTCCAGAGTGCTCAGGACCTCAGAGGTTTACCTTCCAACAAGACAATGACCCTAAGCACACAGCTAAAATAACGAAGGAGTGGCTTCACAACAACTCCATGACTGTTCTTGAATGGCCCAGCCAGAGCCCTGACTTAAACCCAATTAAGCATCTCTAGAGAGACCTAAAAATGGCTGTCCACCAACGTTTACCAACCAACCTGACAGAACTGGAGAGGATCTGCAAGGAGGAATGGCAGAGGATCCCCAAATCCAGGTGTGAAAAACTTGTTACACTTTTTCCAAAAAGACTAATGGCTGTATTAGATCAAAAGGGTGCTTCTACTAAATACTGAGCAAAGGGTCTGAATACTTAGGACCATGTGATATTTCAGTTTTTCTTTTTTAATAAATCTGCAAAAATGTCAACAATTCTGTGTTTTTCTGTCAATATAAGGTGCTGTGTACATATTAATGAGGACAAAAATGAACTTAAATGATTTTAGCAAATGTCTGCAATATAACAAAGAGTGAAAAATTTAAGGGGGTCTGAATACTTTCTGTCCCCACTGTATGTTTTATTAAATTATGGTTACATATAGCCTTATGTACCACTATCACTAGTTCTTGCGTTTTACTTTTTTTTTTTTTTAATACACAAACCTATTTGGCCTGTTCAATAAAGATAGTTTTTAAAGGAGAGTACTTCTGCTGTGGATCACAGGAGTGAAATCCTGTGATCCGTTTTCAGTAGACAGCGGCCTGAAGCCTGCTGTCAGCTGACATCACAGAGCCGGTTCAGGATGGGGCAAGATTGCAACACTAAAGTCAGGTTCCTGGGCTGGGAGGCCACCCATGGTGGCCAAGCAGATTTTATATCTCCCACTTTTGGGGGGGATTGGCGCTACCGAATTTTCAAATTTACTACTGGGCAGCTGTTCTGGTCACGATTCGGTGGTGGTTCTCCCAGCCCATACAGAACCTGGCGGTCACTCTGGAGGCAGCTATTCTGGGTTCCTTTGCGGCCCTGAGCAATCTCCCGTTTCGTGGACTTAGAGCCAGTCTGTCCTTGACAACGCTGATGCGAACTACCGTGAAGGTATGGCAGGAGGCTAGGAAAATATATGGGAAGCCCAATCTCATTTCACCTCACATGTCCCTATGGGGTAACCCTATGCTCCCCCACTTTTACAGCATACTGGACCCCTGGCTTTGGGCAAAAAAGGGAATTCTCACATTAAAACATATAGTCAAAGAGGGTAGACTTATAACTTTCCAAGCCCTGAGGCAATCCTTCGCTATCCCGCCCTCCTTCCAATTCAGGTACTGGCAGCTGAAACATGCCTTTGAAGCTCAGTTCCCTGCCCCCCTCATTCTGGAACCGGATTCCATTGAGCGGCTATTGACTTCCAGTGTGATGGGAAAGCCTCTCTCAATATTATATCTTTACCTTACAGTGGAGTATGATGCCAAATTAACTAAAACCTGGGAAAAGTGGAGGGTTGATATTCCCTCTTTGAACGAGGAGGAATGGAAGGAGTGTTTAATCTCCTACATTCCCTCCATGATAGCTGCAAAAGATAGGTTCATACAATTTAAGTTCCTACACAGAGCGTATTTCACCCCACAGAGACTGGCGCGCATTTACCATCAAAGAGATCCCAACTGTCAGAGATGTAGGCAGGAGGAGGGTACTTTCTGGCACATGGTCTGGTCCTGTCCCAAACTTCGCCCCTTCTGGTCAACAGTGGCCTCCACATTGAGCAATGTCATAGGCTCACACCTACCGGTGGATCCCCAGATACTACTGCTTAGTCATTTGGAGGAAGTGGAGGGAGATAGATATAGTAAACTGTGTCTAACCTTTGCATTATATTATGCAAGGCGTGAAATCTTATTGCGATGGAAACTGGAGGAGCCTCCTACCCTGGCCTCGTGGAGAAGGTCGGTGAATATGGCACTCCCCCTGTATAGACTGACGTATGAAAGTAGGCAATGCCCAGGAAAGTTTGATAAAATCTGGTCCTCCTGGGTGGACGCCTCCGGGGACCCTGAACTCCCATCCCCATAATCAAGACGTGAAACATATTGGAGGACATCCTACATTTCATGTCCATTCTTCTGATGCTTGTCACCCCTCATCCCCTTCCTTCCCCCCCCTCCCTCGGTCCCCTCCCCTCCTCCCCCCTCTTCCCATGCCCCCATCCCCCCCCCCCCCCGGCATCCCTATTAGGTTTGATTGTATATTGGTTACCTACTTTATACTACCTAAAAGTTTATAACGCTTTAATGCCATAAGGAGTATTGTTAGGTGAAACTTCTGACGTTTACATAACTGGAATATCTGCTAAATAGTAGCTTTTGACTGAAGGTAGATCTTGTTGTCACTATTCTCACTGCATTGACTGTACTAATTTATTGTATTGTAATGCTGATTTGTTCAATAAAACTTTCTGTTAAAAAAAAAGTCAGGTTCCACCCAAAACCCTGGACCGCCACCAGGCTCAGCCTCTTATCTGAGAGTCTGAGCCAGTCAATCCCACGCCCTCCACAGCCCAGCGCTCCAGTGGGGGGGGGGGGGGGGCAGAGCAGATAGCCGATGACTGACAGTCACCAGCTCTCTGCTCACGGAGTTCTGAGAACCGAGTGATCAGCGGTCTTTCATCGTTCGGTTCTCAGTCTTAGAGTCGGCAGGGGAAAGATGCTGCATCCACCTAGGCAAGTATGATTTTGCAAAAAAAACAAAAAAAACCCTGAACTTCTCTTTTAAAGTGAAATTTAGTGCCCTGCAGCATTTGTGCACATGCCGGACATCTGCCACTATGCGCCAAAAATTTGCAGCTTACTAAACACACTGCCTTCTGGTATAGCAATAATGTAGAAATCCCAGATGGCAACAGGGGTCGGCCTAGGGACGAAACCTGGAAGTAAAGGAAAATTTGCCAAAATAAAGAAAAGTGGTAAAAAAATACATGAAACATTTTTAGCATCTGGTTCTGCTTTCATATAAAACAAAGATTAAAACATTTTTATTGAATATTCCAAATAGATTTTCTTTTAATGAAATAGATTAATGTATATAAAATGTATTATCACGGAGTTAGAATTTTATTTTTTTAATCCGAGTACTTCATAATGATATAGACACATTTATTTATCTATGAATACTTTATGTTGTTACAGATAAGATAACTACTATTCTATCTGTTGTGTTAAAGTTTTAAAGCCCTGAAATATTGCAACTTTTATAACCCCTGAAATGTGTTGGCATTTGCCTGGTGATCATAAATAAATGTGGAGGGGCATTTCTATCCAGTGTCCTGTAATTTTGATCTGCACTGTCCCTACATGGAGGTGGCTGTCTTGGTAGAGGCAGGGATTTGCACCCATGTGTCAGTCTCCAGCACAAAGAACAATGAGCAGCACAGTAGTGACATAACCAAATTTCATTCCAAATCTGCTAAAGGCTTGCAGTCGGAGGCAGCAGTACCTTAGATCTTACACTGCAGATACTCAGATATGACACACTCAAATACCAGGAAGTGCACTGCTTTTTTCAGGAGGAATTCCAGACAAAAGGTAGATTTTATTTGGGGGTACTGCTCAGGCATAATACATTTTTACATGTTCCCTTTGACAGAAAATCTGAATTCAGTTCCACTTTAAATTCTTGAAGTGTCAAAAAGTGATAACAGTCCTGTAAAAAGTTGCAGTATTAAGAAAACCTGACAGAACCACAAAGATACCGAACATGCTGCTGTAGTACAATAAAATGCACCTACAATAGTAGTTCATGCACCTACCATTAAGACCTCATACACACAGAACATCAAAAAGGCCGCTTTTACAGGTGTTACACACTTTTTGTCTGCCACTAAATGCTCTTCTATGTTAGCCTATGGGGTTTATTTGCTAAAGGCAAATAGACTGTGCACTTTGCAAAGTGCAGTTTCCCTCTGCAATTGCAGTTGCTCCAGAGCTTATTAAATGAGGTAAGGCTTCACTTTTTTTTTTCAAAAGTACCCAATCACGGAAAATTAAAAAACAAAACAGCATTTTTGCTTGCACATGATTGGATGATGGAAGTCAGCAGAGTTTTTGCTCATTTACTAAGCTCTGGAGCAACTGCACTTTAAAAAGTGTGCAGTTTTTTGTCTTTTAGTAAATAATTCTCCTATGTGTCCATGCACACATTTAAAGGCACCTTAAGAATAGGAGCGTTTGGGCATAAAAACTGGCAAATGTGCACATAACACTTGAAACGTTTAGGCATGTTTGCGTGTTAATGTATTCTAATGGCCAGAATAAATGAATATTCTGACTGACAGAATGCATTAACATCAAGCATGCATGAACATGCACAAAAGCGAAAGCAAGCTGCGTTTCTCCTACCCTGGAGCAAAGGTATCCAGGGGAGGAAAAAAAACATCCTGTGTGCTTAAATGCTGCTGTAACATGTCAATTTCAGCACTACCTAGTACTATTGAGGACCCATCCCTTACCGCCTAATAACAGAACAGTCTTTGTTTTTTTGAGAGGCCCCGAACTTTAGTTGTATTACCTGGTAATCCTGCCAGTGAGTCTTTTTTTGCCATGTCCTTTTCTAGACCAAGCTGTCCAGCAGAATGGGCACTTGGAGGGTCAAGACAAAACATTTATAACTGACAGGGGTGATTACAATGGTCAGCTTTTAGTCAGATCCTTATCCCAAAAGAGAAATCATGTTTTTTTGTAACTCTTTAAAAAGTTAGCCGGAGTTGGCCTTTAATTTGTTAGTCACTTACAGTATGTAAAGTTCTCTTTGTTCTTCTCAAGACCTCCTGCTCTCTAGCTCCCTCATCACTTCCTCCCATGCTCGCCTCCTAGACTTTTCCAGAGCCTCTCCAATCCTATGGCACTCCTTACCCCAATCTGTCCGATTATCTCCTACTCTATTAGCTTTTAGACGATCCCCGAAAACCCTCCTCTTCAGAGAAACCTATTCTACCCACACCTAACAACTGTATTTTAATTTTCTCCATCTGATCATCCCCCACAGCTGTTACCTTTTGTTCCACTTGACCCTCCTTTCTAGACTGTAAGCTTTAACAAGCAGGGCTCTCTGATCCCTCCTGTATTGAATTATATTGTAACTGTACTGTTTGACCCATGTTGTAAAGTGCTGCTCAAACTGTTGTCGCTATATAAACCCTGTATAAAAATAATAATCATCTAACAACCTCCCCACGGGTTGATAATGCTGCTGTCCAAGCTGCCTCCTTTTCATAGATACAGTGGAAGAACGAGGGTGGCTGGAATGAGGGTAGCTGCTCTAAGACTGGAGGTGTGTTGCTGATCGGCTTACAAGGCGAAAATAAAGTTAAAAAGTCACACACAAAAAAAAAAGAACTACTGCAACCACTACAGCTAAAAAAAAAGTAAGCTGTAATATATTTTTGTTCTTAGGTTATAATAGACTTTAACCACTTGCCGACCAGTGATGTACCCTTATGTCGCTAGATTTCAAGTGGTTATACCAGGATCATCCCAGTACCGTTTTTTAGAGCCAGCATTTGGCTCTCTTGTAAGGGCAATCTCAGTGGCCAACTAGCCGCTGGATTGCTTTTACAAGCAGTGGGAGGGGAATGCCCCCCCCCCCTCCCCCAGCTGTACCAGAATCTCCCTGATCATAGAGCCCTGCAAAGATCCGATTGGCTTTTCTGCGCTCTATGATATAGTAAGCCGGACGCGATAACGTTACATCACTTCCTGGTTACCCGGATGTAAATGGCACCATTTTCAAAAATCAAAAGCATTTTGATCTTACCGATCTTGGTGTGACCAAATGTTCTTAAGTGTAGAAGAGGAATTTGGGGTCTTATAGACCCCAGATCTCTCCATAAAAAGTACCCGTCACATGCCTATGGCTGTCACAAGGGATGTGTAGATTCCCTGTGACAGCAATAAAAGTGATTTAAAAAAATGAACGCACCAGTGTAAAAATACAAAATAAATAAATAATAATAAAAGAAGAAAAAAAAAAGTAAGTGCCCCCATGTTCACATGCAAAGGCGCACACATGTGGGTCGTGCGATTGTCCCACACATGTGAGGTATAACTGTGAATGTCAGATCATGGGCAGTAATTCTAGCACCAGACCTCCTGTGTAAATTTAAAGTGGCGTCGCCTATGAATAGTAAAATTTACATTGTTTGGCGCTGCTGCACAGGGGGGCACAATTTATTATTATTATTTTTTGGGGGTGCGCAATTTTAAAGCGGGACATGTTTGGCATCCATTTACTCGGCATAACATCATCTTTTATATTTTACCCACAATTGGGTTATGTATTGTGTTTTTTTTTGCATAAAAAAAAAATAAAAAAATTTCATTTGAAAAACCGCTGTGCAAATACTGTGTGACATTTACACGTGAACAAAAGTTTCAGAAAAATTCGTGGAGGTCAAGTGGTTAAAAGACCACAATAATGCTAACAGAAAAAGCTTCAAGAACTATACCACATATACATCTATTACTTCATAGATTATGTGCTCACAATACAACTACTATTGAAAGCACTTCGCTCTTCAGTATGCTTCACAGTCCTGTAATGTGCAGACAAGTTTGAAAAGGAGGAATGCGCTGTAATGGATGTAATTGTGAACACAGAAATGTCAGCTGAAGGGGAAAATGCTTCAAGTACTTTTTTTCAAATTAAATATGAAGTCCATTCTTATGTATACGATTTGTCGTGTGTCTTTGTGCAATCAAATGGAATGTAAATGGATTATTGTATTCAAGGAAATTGAATGTCCTAGCTATCTTTTGTTGTAAGAAAAATGATTGAAATAAATGTATAGGTGATCTCTATTCAAAAGAAATATGTTGCCTTAAATAAGACCTGCTGGTACTTTTTCTGTGGGTCTTGGTCCTGTACTTCTGTGTACATCTGAGTTGGACAGGCAATTATATCACTGGTGTCTTTTGCTACAATTTATTCAAGTGGATATTGAATACAATACGCAAGTTAACAATACTTTTCTTCTGTGCAATTTAAAGGCTAAGTTCACCTTTTGAAACAGTTGCATCTATTCTCCCCTCTCCCTCTTCACACAGCACTTGAGCAGCAGCAGGAGCCAATGTCAATTTTGAAACAGGTTACATGTTTTACCTGTATTTAGGGTGGAATACGTAACATGCTCCAGCTCCTGCAGCCTCTCCCTGATCCCAGCCTCAGTGTGACAGCGGGCGGGGGATCCTCTCCCCGCTCTCACAATTCAAAAAACAGTGTGGCCATGCGGGACTCCGCACACACGGCCACATCATTCATTCAGTTTCCTGTGAATGATTATACTACAACTACCATCAGCCACTATGGCTGACGGCTTGCAGTTCTGAAGTCCTACAGCTTTATAACTGACAGCCCATATGCAGGTATGGGCTGAAAGCTGTAGAAGCCAGACATTGCACCCCTGATGCACTGATCACGGGTGCAAATGCTTTTCAAGCAGAAAGATGTCACCAGCACACCAAGGACCCCTTTCCACACAGGACCCCTTCATCAGGCATGTGTGATACAGAACAAAACATATTTAAAGAACCACTCACCAATCATTGAGCTCCTGATGAAGGGGTCTTGCGTGGTTCTGAAACGTTGCTATTTGCTGTAACGATGTGATTGCTGATTAAAGCTTTGGACCCACTCTGGAGATCTTTGGTGTGCTGGTGACATTTTTTTGCTTTGACTTAACAAGGTTCTAGCCGCTGGTCGCTACAGCACCCACTTAGATGCACAACCATTTTTACAGGAACGTGTACGTTGGGATTAGTGAGTTGCAAATGCTTTCCAGTCGCCCCCAGGTAAAAATAATCAATCAGCATATGGGTTTTATTGTTAAAGCTTAAGGCTGGTTCACACTGCTCCGTTGCCCTACGGCTCCATGTCCGAGTTCTATGCGACTTCAATGAATGGGCTCTGACTTTGATCTGCCAATACCAGGCCTTTTGACTCTGATATGGATCTTGAGTAGGGAACCCCACGCCAATTTAAAAAAAAACGGTGTGGGGTCCCCCCCTCCAAATCCATACCCAACCCTTATCCGAGCATGCAGCCGGCAGGTCAGGAAAGGGAGGGGGGTCAAGCAAGCACTCCCCCTCCTGGACCATACCAGGCCACATGCCCTCAACATCATCATGCCCTGGGCGGTGACTTCACAAGGGGGCAGGGTCTCCGGGTGACGTCACCTGATGGCCACGCCCCATGGCTAAATAAGAAATGGCAGAAAGCAGTAGCTAGTGTCAGGAGAAGACATCACTGGAGGGAGAGAAACTGGCAGAGGAAGAAGACAGCGGAGGGAGAAGAACGGGAGGAGGAACCAGAGGTAGAAGACATCACTGGAGAAAGATGACACGTTGGAGCTACTTTATTAAGGGACTTTGTCAAAAACCTGTGTACTGTACTTTGACACTTTTTTGGGTGAATGAGTAGGGGTACAATGTACCCCATACCTGAGGCGGCCCGTCCATTAAGGGCGCAGGGGTGCCGCCCCACCTAATCCATGCGCTTGGCCCCTAATCTCCATGCAGGGAGCTGGACGCATGGATTTCTATGGGTTTTTTTTTTGAAGCACATGATTAGAGCCAAAGGCTTCACAAAAGGGTGGGCTCGGGGCGCAGAGCACTGTGCCCCGAGCCCTCCCACTTGTGTGACATTAGCGAATTAATATTCGCTGATGTAATCTTGCTTCTCCTCCCGGCAAATTAGGAAGTGGCTCCTGAGACCTGATTGCCCAGGAGTCTTAGGACGGGTCTCAGGACCTGTCTCCTTTATAAACTGTACAATTCAATTGAAAAACAAACTGAGATCTTTTGGGGGGGGAGTAAAAATAAAAAAACTAAAATAATGTGGTTACATAAGTGTGCACACCCTCTTTTAACTGGGGTTGTAGCTGTGTTCAGAATTAAGTAATCACATACTCACATTAAGTAGGAGTCAGTACAGACCTACCATCATTTAAAGTGCCTCTGATATTAACCCCAAATAAAGTTCAACTATTCTAGTAGGTCTTTCCTGACATTTTCTTAGTCGCATTCTACAGTGAAAGCCATGGTCCGCAGAGAGCTTCCAAAGCAACAGAGGGATCTCATTGTTAAAAGGTATCAGTTAGGAGAAGGGTACAAAAGAATTTCCAAGGCATTAGACGTCCGTTTATCAGCAGCATAGTACATGAGGCCTTAGTAGGGCCTCATGTACACTGCTGCTGGTAAAAGGATGTCTAGGAGCAGTTGGGCATTTTTCTTAACTGCTCCTGAACTCTCCTCTATGTTATCTTATCAGTACATGTACACGGGATCATTTATAGGAGTTTCTAGGCAGTTGAGTTTAGAGGCTTTTTTGGCAACGCAAAAAAAATGGGAGCAGAAGCTGAGTTTAGAGGCATTTCAAAAGCCAAATGCGGCTAGAGGAGTTTTTCATTTTTGCCTATTTTGGATTTTTTTTTCAAAACGCAGCTAAACGCGGCAAAACAAACCTTTTAAGAATTGGTTACAATTTGTCAAGTTAAATCGTTCAGGAAAGGTTGTAAAAACGTCCCGTATACATGAAGCCAAACTGCAAGGGATCTGAATGTACCTGTAAGGCTACAAATAGATACAAACTGTCAGCACTGGAGTAATAAACTGATACAATCCTGCTGCAGAGGAATTTCTATTAAAGATCCTTATAAACATTCCATTTGTACTCATAATATCCCTGGCTTTGCATCTCTCTTCAGACTAGGCACATCACTACAGAACAAATAGAAATTATGCTGGCATTCTGTGATACCTTCAATAAAATTAATTATATGATAGTATCTTGTAATCGCAAACGTACTTGTCAGGAGAGCATATATCATCCAAGATGAGAGCTGATCTACCAACTGGATACAGGAAATCCTCCAGAATGTACTCTTAAAGCTGTAAATATGTGCTGCCTAGCAGGATCAACAATTGAGGCTTTTCTGTATCCAGTTGGTACATCAGATCTTACCGTTGATTTTTTTTTGTATGCATGCTGCTTTGACAAGGACCTTTGTGGGTCAAAGATATCATCATAAAATAAAGTTTAATTAAACAATATCACATGATGATGGTGCACATTCTATTTATTCTGTATCTGAAAGGCTGTTCAAAGAATGGTAAAGTATACCATTAAAGGGGTTGCTTTACTAAATCTGGAGAGTGCAAAATCTGGTGTAGCTGTGCATGGTAGCCAATCAGTTTCTAACTTCCGCTTGTTCTACAGTGGATATAAAAAAAGTCTACACACCCCTGTTAAAATGTCAGGTTTCTGTGATGTAAAAATAATGAGACAAAGATAAATCATTTCAGAACTTTTTTCACCTTTTAACGTGACCTATAAACTGTTCAACTCAGTGGAACAAACTGAAATCTTTTACTCATTTTAAGGAAAAATAGAGCATTAAATAATCACTATGTGAGCCATTTTGAGCACTGCACACACTGTTAGCGCTATATAAATCCTGTATAATAATAAGAATTTTATATTTTAATGTTACTAAAAATTACTTTTGTAGTATTTTTGTTCTGTCAAAAAGTCAATGGAATATGGCAACATGGAGGCATAATGTACACTGCTGGGGAACAGAAGGCCCCCAGCAATGTCGTTTCCTGATTAGAGCTCTGATATTATCAGAAGTCTACAAGCCTTAAAGTAACATTTTAGGCATCTCCAGCATATTACATTTTTTTTATGATACTTCCTAAACCTTGTTTGAAGACCCCTAGGTCGAAACGCGTCGGGCTCATATACCACTCTCCACCTTGCCCATTTGCTTTTATTTATCGTGATCACGTTTTTATTTGTATACGGCTGTTTTCTCAATAAAAACACCCTTTTACCTGCACTATGTGGAGGCATATCTTTTTTGTCTTTACATCCACTGCATGAGGCCCAGTACCTCCAACTGCTTCATAAGTGTCTTTTTGGACTCTCCTGATCCACGCTTCGGCCGTCCCCTGTGAGGACCCATCTGGTCGTTTTCGGAGATCTACGCAGACCGCAACCCAGAGGATTTAAGAGTCCAGACCTTCCACTCTACGTCATTGGTGACAAACTGCGCATGCGATTCCCTGTCGCTGACATGGGAATCCACGGGATCTGGTAAGAGTCTTTTTTGCATTTCTACTTATTGGTTAATTCTGCTGAGAAGTCGGTTTATGATGCAAGGTGACTTCTGACAACCATCAGATTACCACCATCCCTTGGAGTACCTACATCTCCTGTGCAGTTGGACATTCACATCCATTTATGGACATTATGTTTAACTCACCCTTGGCTTGTTAACATTTCTTCAGCACCAACTCACAACTTTATTTATTTATTTCTTTCGCACATGCGCTGCATTTTTTCCATATATTTGTTTAGCTAGTGTTACTAAAGTCAAAGAAGTATTTTTAATTAAAATAACAAACCTGTTATACTCACCTGCTACGTGCAGTGGTACTGCACAGAGTGGCCCCGATCCTCCTCTTCTTGGGTCCCCCGCTCGTGATCCTGGCTCCTCCTCTTCTTCATGTGTCCCCATAGCTTGCTATGGAGGCACACAGTGTATGCAAGCTCCCGAGCTCACACTCCATAGGCTTACACAGCAGGACTTAGCCACACCTAACTTCCTCCTCATTGCATTTGATTGACATTGGCTCCTGCTGCTGCTCAAGTACTGTGTGAAGAGGAAGAGGGGAGAATAGATGCAGCTGTGCACAGCGCTGGATCTATGCTCCCCTCTCTTCCCTATCACACAGGGAAGGGTGGGGCAAAGATATAGAAAACGTTTTTTTACCTTAATACAAAGAATACATTATGGTAAAAAACGATTTTAGCTTTAGTATCACTTTAAGACAAGTAATAAATGTAGACACTGCAGCTTTCCCCATTAGGACACTGAGATTGCCAAAGCAGTTATAATGAACACAGAACCTCCCATTCAGTCTAAGGCAGGCCACAGATGATGAGATTTTCTTTCCTTCAACCACAGGTCCCTCCCGTGGAGCTATTGTGTTCTCCTGGCCGAGGGCGTGGGGAACCTTCCCTGCCAGGAGGACACAGTGATCATTATTGCCGCTGGCAATAATTGCATCTAAAAATCCAACATGCTGGTTGTACCCAAGTCGATCCACCTGCCCATAGGTGTCCACAGATGGTTTGAATCTTGGCCGGTCCCTGCTGAACTGGCCAAGATTTAAACCATCTATGGCCAGCTTAAAAAATACCTTGTGAAACACTGTTATTTCTTTACAACAATAAAAAAAAAAACATAGAAATCTACAACAGAGTTTAATAAAATCTGTGCAATGCAATGCAATGATTATACTGTGTTTTTCCCAACAAAAGTAGAACTTTACATAAAATATACAAAAGCCGAGCAGGCAGGCTTTTTATTGCTGCCAAATACAGAAGAACACAAAACACTGGGCGCAAACCAGAGCTGGTAGTGATGAAAACTTTAATATATGATATAAAACAATATCCACTCTGATCACAGTGAAGATCATGCTGTATAGAAAGATACTTCCAAAGGAATCCACAAATGTCCATAAAGCATTTACAAGATCTACATATTCAAGCGGCTAAGCTGCCAGATTCAAAGCTGGTACTGTGATGATGACAGTCTGAAGGCACACGTGGAGATAGTAGGCGGGTCTTGCTATGCGTTGCAGAACTGTATGCTACTTTATAAAGCCGCTATAGATCATAAAGCTCTGAAATTGTCATGAGCAGGTGTGACCAGAACCGTGTGATCTGCGACAGAGGACACCAAAACGTATGTAAGTGAAAATATATTAATTTATTAAAGAAAGTGAATAATATAAATACAACCAACCAGCTCCAATATGCAAATAACAATAGACAGATAAGTGTAATAAATCGGAAATACCAGGTTCATAAACAATAGCCAGGCCAGGGTCATACACAGCAGATCAGCAGATGGACAAGGGATGTTCCAGAGACATAAACGTAAGCCAGGCCAAGGTCAAACACAGGGAGAGCAGCAGATGGGGTAAGGAACACAGGACAGGGAGAGGATGGATGGGTCAGACTGCAGGCAGGGATGCAAGGTAACAGGTGGGACAGGATAGGGTCCGAGACAGGGAGACAGGTTCAGGGCACAGGATCAGATCACAGGTTCAGGGCACAGGTTACAGGATCAGATAGCTTGCGGGTCAGGAGGCAATGACGAAGTCAAGGCAAACATGTAAATGTTTGCCGGGTATTTATAGGCCTGTGATTGGCCTCAAGTGACACCTGATTGTAGGAGGTACTGTCTGCTCCACACTGCCAGGATCCATCCGCTGGTGGACGCCAGTACTGCGGCCCAAAGATGATATACTATTAACAGGGAAAAGCTCTCCTGACAGTTCCAAACTGCCAGGAGACACCTGCTGGTGGACCTCAGTACTGCATGCCAAATAACAGGTCTTACCAGCGGATGGAACATTTCCTGACAGTACCCCCCCTCAAAGGAGCGGCCTCCGGACGCTCCAATTGGTTGTAATTGTCCATAGTCTATGGTATTAAGCAGAACAACAGATGGTGGCACAACAGGCAGAACAGGTGGTGGCACAACAGGCATGGGCACTTCAAGCTGGGCAGCGGGCTCATCAAGCTGGAGGGCAGTCACCGAGACATCAGGCTGGAGGGCAGCAGGCTCCGGGTCATCGAGCTGGGCAGCAGGCTCCGGGTCATCGAGCTGGGCAGCAGGCTCCGGGTCATCGAGCTGGGCAGCAGGCTCCGGGTCATCGAGCTGGGCAGCAGGCTCCGGGTCATCGAGCTGGGCAGCAGGCTCCGGGTCATCGAGCTGGGCAGCAGGCTCCGGGTCATCGAGCTGGGCAGCAGGCTCCGGGTCATCGAGCTGGGCAGCAGGCTCCGGGTCATCGAGCTGGGCAGCAGGCTCCGGGTCATCGAACTGGGCAGCAGGCTCCGGGTCATCGAGCTGGGCAGCAGGCTCCGGGTCATCGAGCTGGGCAGCAGGCTCCGGGTCATCGAGCTGGGCAGCAGGCTCCGGGTCATCGAGCTGGGCAGCAGGCTCCGGGTCATCGAGCTGGGCAGCAGGCTCCGGGTCATCGAGCTGGGCAGCAGGCTCCGGGTCATCGAGCTGGGCAGCAGGCTCCGGGTCATCGAGATGGACAGCAGGCTCTGGAACATTGGGCCGAACAGCGTGCACCGTAAGGGCAGGCCGGATTACAGGCACCGGCTCAGCAAGCTGGGTAACGGACCCCGGCCCAGTGGGCTGGGTAACAGGCCCTGACTCAGCGAGCTGGACACCGGGCACCGGTTCGGCAAGCTGGATAACGGATACTGGCTTGACAGGCAAAGTGATGGACTTCGGTTTAGCAGACTGGGTAACGGGCACCAGTTCAGCAGACCGGGTAACGGGCACCGATTCAACAGACTGGGTAACGGGCACCGATTCAGCAGGCCGAGACACAGGCACCGAAACTCCAGGCTGAAACACGGGCACCGAAACTTCAGGCTGAGACACCAACATCACGACATCAGGCTGGAAGACAGATACCAGGATATCAGGCTGGAGGATGGACACATCAAACCGGAAAGCAGGCTCATCAGGCTGAACAGTGGGCACATCAGGCAGAACAGCAGGTACATCGGACTGGTCAATAGTCGCTGGAGCGTCAGACTGGAACATGGACACTGGGGTTTCGGGCTGGAAGGCAGGCATATCAGACTGGAGAGCGGGTGCATCAGACTGGAAGGTGGGCACACCAGACTGGAAGGTGGGCACACCAAGCTGGAAGGCTGGAACGTCAGACTGGAGAGCTGGAACGTCAGACTGGAGAGCTGGAACGTCAGACTGGAGAGCTGGAACGTCAGACTGGAGAGCTGGAACGTCAGACTGGAGAGCTGGAACGTCAGACTGGAGAGCTGGAACGTCAGACTGGAGAGCTGGAACGTCAGACTGGAGAGCTGGAACGTCAGACTGGAGAGCTGGAACGTCAGACTGGAAAGCTGGAACGTCAGACTGGAAAGCTGGAACGTCAGACTGGAAAGCTGGAACGTCAGACTGGAAAGCTGGAACGTCAGACTGGAAAGCTGGAACGTCAGACTGGAAAGCTGGAACGTCAGACTGGAAAGCTGGAACGTCAGACTGGAAAGCTGGAACGTCAGACTGCAAGGCTGGAACATCAGACTGCAAGGCTGGAACATCAGACTGCAAGGCTGGAACATCAGACTGCAAGGCTGGAACATCAGACTGCAAGGCTGGAACATCAGACTGCAAGGCTGGAACATCAGACTGCAAAGCTGGAACATCAGACTGGAAGGCTGGAACATCAGACTGCAAAGCTGGAACATCAGACTGCAAGGCTGGAACATCAGACTGCAAGGCTGGAACATCAGACTGCAAGGCTGGAACATCAGACTGCAAGGCTGGAACATCAGACTGCAAGGCTGGAACATCAGACTGCAAAGCTGGAACATCAGACTGCAAAGCTGGAACATCAGACTGCAAAGCTGGAACATCAGACTGCAAAGCTGGAACATCAGACTGCAAAGCTGGAACATCAGACTGCAAGGCTGGAACATCAGACTGGAAGGCTGGAACATCAGACTGCAAAGCTGGAACATCAGACTGCAAAGCTGGAACATCAGACTGCAAAGCTGGAACATCAGACTGCAAAGCTGGAACATCAGACTGCAAAGCTGGAACATCAGACTGCAAAGCTGGAACATCAGACTGCAAATTGGGAGCAGGTTGAGTTACTGGCAGGATTGTGTGAGTGGGGAAGAACTTCCGTTTCTTCTTGGGCTTAACTACTGAAGATCTGTAGGTGAGGGGTGCAGCAGACTGGAGACGAGGATTGGGATATGGCAGGGAAGAGGTAACAGTGGCTGGAGGAAGTTCGTGTGGGTTTGCAGGCAGCAGGGAAGAGACAGGTGGGTTGAATGCAGGATAGGTACAGGGAGCAGAGACTGGATATGAGTATTTGTTTGGCAGCAGCGTATACTGAGCTGCAACTGTGGTTGACATGGGTGATGGGGAAACATACATTTGGGTAGGCTGGTGTTTGGTGGCAGAGATGGTTTGTTTAACTGGAGCTGCTTGCATCATGTCAGACCATGCTGAAAGTATAGGTTGTACAAACTGTGCTTTTAAACCTCCCTGTCTAACAAAAGACTGAGCAGACACAATGCACTCAGCAATCACCGGTGAGGGACAGGCTGAATAGTGCTCACAAAAATCGTCTGGATCATCTTCACAAAGCCAAACTAGTGATACAACCTGATTTATATCAAAAGGAGGAGTGAAATCATCACGGCCCTCAGGAATACAGGGCAGGGCCAGCTCAGTACATAGTTTGATCAAAGGCTGCACCTCCCCAAACAAAATATAACCCTGATCGACCAGGGAGTGAGCCAAACGTATAGTGGCAAACAACTGATCACTAGACCATCCTCTCAAAGCCTGGCGGCAATAATCACCACTTTCAGATGCCAGCAGAGAAAGATAAATAACCTCATCGGTATTCATGTTTGCAACCAACTGAATCAAAATGGTTCCCCTGTGCAGCCACTTCTGGTCAGGGATGGCCTTGACTTACTGTCATGAGCAGGTGTGACCAGAACCGTGTGATCTGCGACAGAGGACACCAAAACGTATGTAAGTGAAAATATATTAATTTATTAAAGAAAGTGAATAATATAAATACAACCAACCAGCTCCAATATGCAAATAACAATAGACAGATAAGTGTAATAAATCGGAAATACCAGGTTCATAAACAATAGCCAGGCCAGGGTCATACACAGCAGATCAGCAGATGGACAAGGGATGTTCCAGAGACATAAACGTAAGCCAGGCCAAGGTCAAACACAGGGAGAGCAGCAGATGGGGTAAGGAACACAGGACAGGGAGAGGATGGATGGGTCAGACTGCAGGCAGGGATGCAAGGTAACAGGTGGGACAGGATAGGGTCCGAGACAGGGAGACAGGTTCAGGGCACAGGATCAGATCACAGGTTCAGGGCACAGGTTACAGGATCAGATAGCTTGCGGGTCAGGAGGCAATGACGAAGTCAAGGCAAACATGTAAATGTTTGCCGGGTATTTATAGGCCTGTGATTGGCCTCAAGTGACACCTGATTGTAGGAGGTACTGTCTGCTCCACACTGCCAGGATCCATCCGCTGGTGGACGCCAGTACTGCGGCCCAAAGATGATATACTATTAACAGGGAAAAGCTCTCCTGACAGTTCCAAACTGCCAGGAGACACCTGCTGGTGGACCTCAGTACTGCATGCCAAATAACAGGTCTTACCAGCGGATGGAACATTTCCTGACAGAAATGCTTGAAATGCAAATCCAGACCCACCCACTCAATTTGTGCCCTCAGAATATTATTTTTAATCATACATTACAGCGAAGTTCCACCCAAAAGTGGAAGCTCTGCTTATCAGCCTCAACTCCCCCCCCTCCGTTGCCACATTTGGCACCTATTATTTTTGACAGGTACCCGTCCCCACCTCAGCGAGTTCTTGCCCCAACAAGATCACTCGGAAGTTCGGCCCCCCTACTCCTTCCCCCCCGCCGCCGGGCCATTGGGCTATTCACTGCCGGGTTCCCTTACTACGAATGGCAGTGGCAGCCCCCGGGAGCAGATAAAAACATTGGCTGGGTTGCCGACATCGCTGGTTTCTAGGACAGGTAAGTGTCCTAACATTAAAAGTGTTTTTGCTGTGGGGGGGTTTGTAGCGAAACTTCTTTTTAAAGTAAAAAATAACAAACATGATATACTTACCTGCTCTGTGCAATAGTATTGTACAGAGCAGCCCCGATCCTCCTCTTCTGGGGTCCACCGCTAGTGTTTCTGGCTCTTCCTCTTTTCGGTGTGCCACCATAGGAAGCTGCTTTCTGTTGTGGCACACCTGCGGACTGGATCTTAAAAGTGGAGCTCCGCTGAAATTTTTTTTTTAAAAGTCAGCAGCTACAAATACTGCAGCTGCTGACTTTTAAAACATGGACACTTACCTGTCCAGGGCGCCCGCGATGTCGGCACCCGAGGCCAAACCGTCTCTCGGTCCTCGGGTGCTGCCGCCTCCATCTTCGGTAAGGGAATCAGGAAGTGAAGGCTTGCGGCTTCACTCCCCGGTTCCCTATTGCGTATGTGCAAGTCGCGCAGCACAATACAGATGGTCCCTGCTGTCTCTGGGACCCGTGTGTTTCCCCAGCAGACAGCGGGGGGGAACGGGAAGTGGCGTAAATACTCGCAGATTCTGCGGATATCTATGCCAAAAGTGGGTGCAAATACCTTTATTATACAGGTATCTGCACCCCCCTCCCCCATGAAAGGTGCTCCCGATCACTGGGAGCAGTAGATCTCTGTCATGTTGCTTGTGACACCGGAGGGGGGGGAGGAATCCCATGAGCGGAAGTTCCACTTTTGGGTGGAACTCCGCTTTAAGCCGCACTGCCTGAGTCTATAGACAAACAGCAAGGATTGGCTTCGCCCCTGCTACTCCCTCACATGATTTAGTTGATAGCAGCAGGAGCCAATGGCTGCCCCACCGCTCTCAGCAAAGCCTGTGAGAGCGGAGAAAAGAGGAGAGAGCCGATACAGACGAGCACATCACTGGATCAAGATCAGGCTCAGGTAAGTATAAAATGGGAGTGAGAGGTCGCTAAACGTCCTATAACATTTTTAAAGTAGAACTATAGGCAATAAGTATTTTTTTTTCATTTTGGATAGAGGGAAGGTTATAACCCCTGTCAGATTTATTTTTTCGCCATCAGTGTCTTGCGGAGATGTCCCTTCACTTCCTGTCCCATAGCCAAAGAGCTAATGAGGGGAAATCCCTGCAAATTAAAGTGGTTGTACACCCTGTACAACCACTTTCACCTACAGGTAAGCCTATATTAAGGCTTACCTATAGATTCTGGAAATATCTTCTAAACCTCCACGGTTTAAGAGATCTTCACGAAAAAGCTGAGCGCCGTTGTCATCGGCGCATGCACACTTTAGAAAGGGCACGCCGTGCCGCTTCTAATAGGGGTCATGCCGTAACCGGTGGGTCCCGCACGCATGCGCGGGGGTGATGTCATGCGACTCAGGTCAGTTACAGAGCCAGAGTTTGCGGCCCTGGAAGGAAGAGGGGTGAAGATGGACGCTCCCTGCTAGTGGGGACAACAGTGACATTGCGGGCTTCGGTTTCAGGTAAGTGACACATAATGGGCTACTATGCGATGCATAGTAGCCCATTATGCTTTACCTTTGCAGGGAAATAAAGAGGAAGTAAAACCCACCAGGGTTTACTTCCCCTTTAAGGGAATTCCTTCGGGATTTCCCCTCTATTACTTTTCTAGGGACAACCCAAAATTTGTGATTTTCTTTTACTCTCACTTTTATTGATAATTGTAAACATGACAAATAGAGAGGGTGAATCTCCTTAAAGTGGTAGTAAAGTTTTTTTTTTGTACTTGTAACGGGGGCACAGACAGCAATAAAAACTGACAGGTGTTCTATTCCCTCTCCAAATTGACGTCCTTTATTTCTCACAAATAGAGCTTTCTTTTGGTGGTGTTTGATCACCTCTGCGGTTTTTATTTTTTGTACTATAAACAAAAAAAGAGCGACGATTAAAAAAAAAACCAAAACAAAAAAAAAAAAAAAACATTTTTTACTTTTTGCTATAATAAATATCCCCAAAAAATATATAAAAAAAACTAATTTCTTCCTCAATTAAGGCCGATATGTATTCTACATATTTTTGGTAAAAAAAAAATCGCAATAAGCGTATATTGATTGGTTTGCGCAGAAGTTATAGCGTCTACAAAATAGGGAATAGATTTATGGCATTATTATTATTATTTTTTTAAATTAGTAATGGCGGTGATCTGCGATTTTTAGCGTGACTGTGACGTTGTAATGTACACATCGGACACTTTTGACCCTATTTTGGGATCAGTGACATTTATACAGCGATCAGTGCAATAAAAATGCACTGATTACTGTGTAAATGACAATGGCAGGGAAGGGGGTTAAACACTAGGGGGCGATCAAGGGGTTACCTGTGTTCCCTCACTGTGTTCTAACTGTAGGGGGGATGGGCTCACTAGAACATGACAGAGATCACTACTCCCGATCACTGGGAGCAGTAGATCTCTGTCATGTTGCTAGGCAGAACAGGGAAATGGCTTGTTTACATAGGCATCTCCCCGTTCTGCCTCTCCGTGTCACGATCGCAGGCCACCGGCGGACATCGAGTCTGCGGGACTCGCGGGCACGCTCACCTGGCCACTAGCCCGCGATTTAAAGGGGACGCCCATTTGCGCAGGTGTGCCATCATACATCATCGTGCGCTGGTCGGCCAGCAGCTAAGCGTGCGGTGTTTAGGAGATATTTCCATTGGATGCAGCCGGTGACATCACCGGTGCATGCGCTCTGAAGAGCTTCCAAGCTCTGTGCCGTAGCCGACGGAATCGCAGCTCCAGCCACTCATACAGCCAGAGCCCGCAAACAAGGTAGTAAGACTGGGTGAGGATGGAAGCCCTGTCTACGGTGACAGCGCAGCAAGGGAGGTCTTCGTTCTAAGGCTAGTATTTCATAATGTGCTAGTATGTGATGCATACTAGCACATTATACGGTTGCCTTTTTAGGGGATTTTTCTTTTTTTACTGCGGTTTACTACCTACCGCTTTAATCAGGGGACACAAAACCTGGCAGGTGTTCTAATCCCTCTCCACACACTCCAAAATGAAAAAAAAAATTTGCCTATAGTTATACTTTAGGCATTACACATGGCCCCCTTTTCTCACCTATGGCTGTTTTGTACCATGCAATCTGGTACTGTGTTTAGAACCTGTGTCTGGGGTAACTTTGTTTTGACACCCGCAGTATTTAAGTACATGCGAGTAAAAGGTGAAATAACGGATTTCTAAAATGACATGCATTGTTTTAGAGTCAGTAAGCAGAGGTGCATGCAACATGCAATTTCAGTTTAACAGGGAAAGGTCCACTGCATAAACCCACAAGCAAAAATCAGTCAAAAATCAACATGTAGAGGTACCGCATTATTAAAAGATGTAAAGGTGTAATTTCAGTTGGGGTTTTAGCAAAGTTTAATGTTACTAAACCCAGGGCATGGAAACGCAATAGTATTAGTAAATATAAACGGCTAAATACCTTTTTCTCATCAGCAGTATATAGCAGTATCAATGCCTGACCGAACACTAGTGAAAGTGTTTTATTTTTTTGAAGTTTAGCAAAGATCCTGTTCCTTTAAAGCATTTTATACAGCACAGTGTTTGTGCTATGTAATTTGGCCCCTTCTATCCACCTGAAATGCCTGGCTGATCCTGCCTGGTTCTGTCCTCCCCTTTGTAAACCGACCACGGGTCATCATGGCTGCTGAGCACTGACACAGTGGTCAGTTTACGTGCCTCCGTCATCCGCTGTGTCTGTCTCTCCTCTGTTCTCTCTTCCACCCCCCCCTCCCTACCCTGCCTGTTAGCTCTGTGTCCGTGCCCACCCCCTCCCATCCTGCTGCTCAAATTAGGGCTAAGTTTACATTATCATCTTGGTTGATTCGTGTAATATCCCCCTTTGACCGTGCTTTATAAAAAAAATAAAATAAAACAAAATGCAGCTATATACCTGTTTACAGAGTGCAGATCGGCTCTCAAGTGACCCTCTCTCCCCTCTCGCATGACAGCTGCAGCGGGCAGGGCTGCCTCTCTCCTTCTCTCTTCCCCCCTTCCTGACTGACGTCAGCGGGGGATCCTCAGCCTCGCCTGCTGCAGCTGTCAGGCCGAGAGAGGAGAGATCTGGCGGGTCACGTAAGTGCCGATCTGCGCTCTGTAAACAGGTATATACACACTTCAGCTCTGGAAGGTTTTACCCCCTTCATGAAGAGGCCATTTTTTGTGATACGGCACTGCGTTGCTTTAACTAACAATTGCGCAGTCGTGCGACCCTGTACCCAAATAAAATGTATGTCCTTTTTTTCCTACAAATTGAGATTTCTTTTGGTGGTATTTGACCACCCCCGCGATTTTAATTTTGTGCGCAGACAAGTTTTTTTTAATAAAAAAAAAAAAGAATAAAAAAAAAAGGATAGACAATTTAGAAAAAAAACAAAAACTTTTTTTTTACTTTCTGCTTTAAAACACATCCAATTTAAAAAAAAATGTAAAAAAAATCTAATTTGTTTATTAATTTAGGCAAATATGTATTCTGCTACATATTTTTATTAAAAAAATCCCAATAAGCATATATTGATTTAAAAGTTATAGCGTCTACAAACTATAGGATATTTTTATGGAATTTTTTTTTATTTATTTATTTTTTACTAGTAATGGCAGCGATCAGCGACTTCTAGCGGGACTGCAACATTACGGTGGACAAATCAGATACTAAGAGACACTTTTTTCGGAGACCAGAGACACTAATACAGGGATCAGTGCTAAAAAAATATGCAGTGTCATTGTACTAATGACGCTTAGTAAAAACACAAGATCTTTGTCTTCTCCCATTACAGAACGATGATCTGCCTTATTTACATAGGCAGACTGCCCTTCCGTCCGCCTCGGGAACGATCGGCGGGTCCCGGTGATTGGCTCCCGCTGTATCCAATCACAGTGGGAGCAGGTCGCCCCAGACCCTAAAGAAAAAATCACGTACAGGTATGCGATTTCATGCAAAAGGGCCGTCTTGCTGCAGTATATGTACGTGGGGAGGTCCTTAAGCGGTTAAAGCTTGTAGGAGGAGGTTTCATTCTCCTCTGACTGTCCTATGAGGCTGCATGACCCCTGACCCTTTGTCTGAAGGGTGCTGATCACATGCGCCCTCCAAAAAAAAACAAAAAACAACTCTCTAGAAATACACACCAAACTGAGCATAAGTGTCTCCTAGGGCTCTGTTCTATCAGAAGATGAATTGGGGACAGTGGAAGAAGGGGAGGATCAGAGAAGACAGGATCAAACTGCCTTTTTACACAATGCAGAGGATTAACCGCTTAGGTTCCACAGTGAGTATAACAAGAATGCTTTACTGAATATACAGACTGATTTTACTGTTGTGGGTTTAGTAACACTTTAAAGCAGATTCTTATCTCCTCCATTCAAGAAAAACCTTACACACGAACACCCACCAGTCAGTTTTTTTTTACCCGCACTAGAGTCGCCTCGAGGCTCTCCTTGATCTGCAACCCACCAAAAAGCAGGTAAAATAAAAATAATAACAAAAAATTAAAGCGTAAAACAAACAAAAAAAAAAAAAACGCCCAAAGTTCCAAAAGGGACATTGCTATCGTTCTGCAGCACACAGCATGGGACAGATGTAGACATTTCCCAATTTCTTTCAAAAAGTGGAAAACCTCTCTAATCTCCCCTTTACACACATACAAACTTTGACGTTTAGAAGGGAAACTTTCCCTCAGACGCGAGAAGCGTAACGAGGCGCTGGACCGAAACAAATGATAAGAGTAAGAGAAGTCAGCACAGCCATTTATCATGGTTGGAAGCTGACTCACTCCTCAGAAGTGAGAATAGCCATGTTTTATTCATCAGAGGCTGCCTGCATAACGATCACTTTTTAGCCCCCCCAAAATAATTTAAATAATCAGTCTCTCCCTTTCTGAGTTTTTTTTTTTAGTAAGAGGGTGGCCAGTCTTTCCAATAACAAGCCAAGACATTTCATTTGTCAGCCAGTCACGGTGAGTAAATAGCACAGAGACTTACTGAGACGGGAAGAATGCCATGTTCATTTATCAATCTCCAAAAGACATTTATTCAGGACTACACTGGAGGCTGTGTGGGAATTAAAAGTGAACTCCAGTCTTAGCTGCCCCTCTGCAAAGTTGTACAGGCTCATCTTTTCTACTGAAACCACTTACGGAGGAAGTTAACCGTTTTGATTTAAAGTGGATGTAAACCCTTACATGTACCCAGTGAAGTGACTGGCCTTAGGTGATACACAGAAATGAAACAAATCCTCCTGCATAAGTTGTACCTGTTTATCTGCAGTCATCCCTTCTCTACAGCCTTTCAAAGTCCAGAATTTATATATAATTGATGATCATGTTCACATGCAATAAAAATAAGAGTACATAGTGCACACTGTGTGGCTAAGAAGATCACATTTATTAAAAGTCAAGTACTCACATACCCAGCACTACACCCTAGTGCTGGGATAAAGGTAAAATGGCATCAAAGGATAACGTCAAGTAGTAATGGTGGCTGCAGTGATGTCCAAGGAACTCCCGCACGCGTATCGTCCACATCCGGACTTCATCAGCGGTACATTATCCTATGTACTTTGAGGTTTTTTATGTTTACCTTCAGTGTTCAGCTGCTTGTATTTTTAAATATTGGATTTTTTGCGCTGACTTTATTTTATTTAAAATCTGTTTATTAAAAGTCAGCAGCTACACTTTTTGTAGCTGCCGACTGCTAATAAACTTACAAACTAGTGGAACTCTGCTTTAAGATAAGTAGGGATTGCATGTCATTTCACATAGCACAGTTTAAAACAAATGAAGGAATTACTTGGCACACACATGAACTTTTGATAACATTTACACTCCCTGTCTCTATCACATAAAGGTCATCCACCCTACCTTGAAATTACTCTTAAAACTCTTCTTTTATCAAGAAACCTCCTTAATCTTACAGTAGCCAGGATGACATGTAGCATCATCTCGATAGAGCATAAAAAATGACTGAAACCACAATTTTTAAGTTAATGTTTTATATTTGTTCAAATAATACTTAACAAAAAGAAGATAGCGAAAGCCTCTGGAGAGAGATGAAATGGTTAGCTTATGAATCAGACAATGATGGTTAGAAGCTTAGTAACCTTTTCCTGGACAGATAACCAGTTCTGCGGCACACACCAATTACTGAGGTTCTCAGCGGGAGATATACATTAAAATCCACAGGGGGCTCAGAGGAAAAGATGCGCATTTAATCAGAAATGTCTCAAAATGTAAAGCAAAAGCTGGAACTAGATTTCCATTTAGAAACTGGGAATAAGACTACTGGGAAAAGCAAGGAGCAAACCAGTGACCAGACAGAAATCAGCTTTTAGCATGCAAGAATATGCAAACTTTGTGGCTGAAGTGAGTAGGTTTCTTATTGCTGTTTACGGCGAAGAAGTCCTTCACCTATGGATAGACACAAGCAAAAAAAAAAAAAAAAGGAAGGTCCAGGAAGTGGGTAGTGTGATATGAGGGTGTAATAAGGGCGTTCCCAGCAAAGTCCCATGGTGTATGACTTCCTCTCCTGTACTGGAGCTATCGCAACTCTCTTCTCATTGGCCTGCCTCTCCATAGGCTATCCCCTCTTCAGTCTATCATGAATGCTGCTGCCAGACTTATCCACCTTACCAACCACTCAGTGTCTGCCAACCCTCTCTTCCAATCCCAACAATGGCTCCCAATCACCCAGCAAATTAAATTTAAAATACTAACCACAACATACAAAGCTATTCACAACTCTGCCCCGAGCTACATCACCAATCTTGTCTCCAAATATCACCCAAATCCTCCTCTTCACTCTTCTCAAGACCTCCTACTCTCAAGCTCTCTCATCTCCTCCTCCCATGCTCGTTTCCAGGATTTCTCCAGAGCCTCTCCCATCCTCTGGAACTTGCTACCTCCACCGGTCCGGCTATCCCCTACTCTTGCTACCTTCAGGCGATCCTTGAAAACTCATCTCTTCAGGAAAGCCTTTCACATCTCCAACTAATCTTCTACCACTTCCATCAGCTCATTCCCCACAGTTACAACCTTCTGTACCACCTGCCCCACCCTATTAGATTGTAAGCTCTTCTGAATCCTCATGTATTTTATTGTATTATAACTGTGTTGTCTCCTTTTTATATTGTAAAGCGCTGCGTAAACTGTTGGCGCTATATAAATCCTGTATTATAATAATAATAATACTGTACAATTAGGATAACAGATTTTGAGGCTCTGGGTGGATACCACTGAGCCACACAACCCACCAGCTACTTATATGTCTGAAGGTTTTCAGGAGTAGCAAATGAAAAGTATAATGATAACCACTGGTTGTTGTCAAATTGGCAACAACAGCCGATAGACCTGGAAACTCAGATGCAGATTCCTTACTGATAGCAATTCCAACAAATGAACAGGGCTGGGACCTCATTTGAAGATATCTCACTGGTGGGGTTTCCAACAGCTGGGTAGAGATGGGGGTTCAGGTAAAAATAACTGTTGAAGCTTCCAACAGTTCAGCAGAGATGGGAACGCTGGTACAGATATTTCACTGCTGGAGATTCCAACAAATCAGCAGAGCTGGGAACTCAGATAGCTCACTGTTGGAGCTTTCAACAAATCAGCAGAGTTGGAACCTCTGGTACAGATATTTCACTGCTGGATCATCCAAGGTGGACGGAGCTGGCAACTTAGATGCAGAATATAAAAGAGTGTTGGATGTGCAGATTGTACCAGTGCAGAAGAAAGCAAAGATTTGAAGACTGGTCAGCAGCACAGGTATATAATAAATTATCTTTTTTTGCAGGGTATTTTTTTTAATTCCACAACAGAGGTGCTTTGAAGTGGAATGAAATCGATAGTGTATAGACTGTAGATAGACTGTATACGTCTATTCTCTCCTACTTCCCTAAGAATTGCTGTGATCTACCGGCCCCCTGGACCATTATCGACTTTCCTTGATGAGTTTTCTGCCTGGCTACCCTACTTTCTCTCTTCGGATATTCCCACAATCCTTCTCAGTGATTTCAACATCCCTGCTAATACAAACACTCCTGCTACTTCTAAACTTCTTAGTCTAACCTGTTCATTTGACCTGAAGCAATGGGTACAGGCTTCTACTCACTCTGATGGCAACACGCTTGACCTTGTATTCTCCTACTTATGCACTCCATGCAACTTCTCAAACAATCCTTTTCCTCTCTCCGACCACCACCTTATTAGTTTCTCTCTTCCCCGGTCTTCCAGCTCCTTTCCCTCCAATCGCCTAACCATCACCCGTAGAAACTTTCGCAACTTCAACTCCTCTCTCCTCTATTCTGCTACTGACCACCTCTATGACAAAATCTCTCCCCTGTCCTGCCCCAACCAAGCCACGTCCATCTACAATAAATCTCTGTCCTCCACCCTGGACAAGGTCGCTCCCCTCACTACACGCATAATCAGGCTTCGACCCCTACAACCCTGGCAAACAGATAACACTAAAATTCTCAAAAAACGTAGTCGCGCTCTTGAGCGTCTGTGGCACAAGACTAATAGGGCGTACACACGGTCGGACTTTGTTCGGACATTCCGACAACAAAATCCTAGGATTTTTTCCGACGGATGTTGGCTCAAACTTGTCTTGCATACACACGGTCACACAAAGTTGTCGGGAAAATCCGATCGTTCTAAACGCGGTGACGTAAAACACGTACGTTGGGACTATAAACGGGGCAGTGGCCAATAGCTTTCATCTCTTTATTTATTCTGAGCATGCGTGGCACTTTGTCCATCGGATTTGTGTACACACGATCGGAATTTCCGACAACGGATTTTGTTGTCGGAAAATTTTATATCCTGCTCTCAAACTTTGTGTGTCGGAAAATCCGATGGAAAATGTCCGATGGAGCCCACACACGGTCGGAATTTCCGACAACACGCTCCAATCGGACATTTTCCATCGGAAAATCCGACCGTGTGTACGGGGCATAAGTCTCTCAAAGACTTCAACCAATACAAATCTGCCCTCCAAAAATACTATTCTTTCCTCCACACTGCCATGCAAACCTATTTTACAACTCTTATTAATACCTTCTCATCCAATCCCCGTAAACTCTTCTCTACCTTCAACTCTCTACTTTGTCCTCCACCGCCTCCACCCACTGACTTACTCACTGCCCAGGAAATCGCTAATCACTTCAAAAACAAGGTTGATAATCCGTGATGAAATCTCCATTCTACAGGTATCTCCCCCAGCTAAGACCCCATGTCAACAGGTACAATTGACACTCCCCCTATTCAAATCTGCTACTACAGACGAAGTTGCTAAACTCCTTTCTATCGCCCACCTAACCACCTGTCCCCTGGACCCTATTCCCTCTCAAATGCTACAGTCACCCTCTGACCCCATCCTACACTCTCTAACCCGCATCTTCAATCTCTCCCTCACCTCTGGCATTATCCCCGATGCTCTAAAACATGCACTGGTCACCCCCATACTCAAAAAGCCATCCTTGGACCCTACCAATCTTAACAACCTACGCCCCATCTCCTTGCTCCTCTTTTCCTCTAAACTCCTTGAACGCCTGGTTTACAACCAACTGAGTGACCACCTCATTAAAAACAACCTTCTTGATCCCCTTCAATCTGGATTTCGCCCTCAACACTCCACAGAAACTGCTTTTTTAAAACACACAAATGACCTACTAACTGCAAAAACCAACGGACGCTATTCTGTACTCCTACTTCTGGATCTTTCAGCTGCCTTTGACACGGCTGACCACCCCCTCCTCCTCAAAAAACTTTACTCCCTCGGTCTCCGTCACTGTGCTCTTCAGTGGCTCTCATCCTACCTATCCCAACGCACCTTCAGTGTCACTTACAATTCTACTTCCTCCACTCCTCTTCCCTTCTCTGTCGGGGTCCCCCAAGGCTCTGTTCTTGGACCTCTTTTATTTTCAATCTACACCTCTTCCCTTGGTCAGTTGATAGCCTCTAACAGCTTTCAATATCATTTCTATGCTGATGACACACAAATCTATCTCTCCACCCCTCAACTCACTCCATCAGTCTCCTCACGCATCACTAACTTACTAACCAACATATCTGTATGGATGTCACACCACTTCCTCAAACTCAACTTGTCCAAAACTGAGCTTATAATATTTCCTCCCCCACGTGCCTCTTCCCCTGACTTGTCTGTCAAGAGCAATGGCAAAACCATCCACCCGTCCCCACATGTCAGGGTGCTAGGTGTTATCCTAGATTCTGAACTCTCCTTTCGGCCCCACATGCAATCACTTTCCAAAGCTTGCCGTCTCAACCTCCGCAACATCTCTAAACTACGTCCCTTTCTAACCAATGAAACCACAAAGCTCCTGATTCACTCCCTGGATATCTCTCGCCTTGACTACTGCAACTCCCTCCTCATTGGCTTACCTTTAAATAGACTATCCCCACTTCAGTCCATCATGAATGCTGCAGCCAGACTCATCCACCTTACAAACCGCTCAGTGTCTGCTACCCCTCTCTGCCAATCCCTCCATTGGCTACCACTCGCCCAACAAATTAAATTCAAAATACTAACAATAAATTACAAAGCCATCCACAACTCTGCTCCCAGCTACATCACTAACCTAGTCTCAAAATACCAACCTAATCGCCATCTCCATTCCTCCCAAGACCTCCTGCTCTCTAGCTCCCTCATCACCTCCTCCCATATCCGCCTCCAGGACTTCTCCCGAGCCTCGCCTATCCTCTGGAATTCCCTACCCCAATCTGTCAGACTGTCTCCAAATTTATCCACTTTTAGGCGATCCCTGAAAACTTTCCTCTTCAGAGAAGCCTATCCTGCCTCCATCTAACAACTGCACTATTTTCTCCATTAGCTCATCCCCCACAACTATTACCCTTTTGTATAACTTGACCCTCCCTCCTAGATTGTAAGCTCTAATGAGCAGGGCCCTCTGATTCCTTCTGTATTGAATTGTATTGTGCTTGTACTGTCTGCCCTAATGTTGTAAAGCGCTGCGTAAACTGTCGGCGCTATATAAATCCTGTATAATAATAATAATAATAAAAATAGTGCCTCCCTAGCTGCAAAGGAGAGTTTAGTTCCACTTTAAGATGCTTTTAACATTCCAGACTCAATGGGGTTGATTTAGTAATGGCAAATAGACTATGCACTTTGCAAGTGCAGTTGCACTCTGAAAGGGCATTTGCTTCAAAAGCTTTGTAAATGAGGTGAAGCTTAACTTTGCAAAGAACACCCAAACACATGCAGGGAGAAAATATATTTTTAAAAAAACAGCGTTTTTGCTTGTACGTGATTGGAGGATGGGAGTCAGCAGAACTTCCCCTCATTAATTAAGCTCTGGAGCAAATGTCCTTTTAGAGTACAACTTAACTTGCAAAGTGCACAGTCTATTTGCCTTTAGCAAATCAACCCCATTGTATTAAACCATCCACCAAATAGGTTTCCCTTACCAATGTTTTAGTGGTCTAGGAAGGAAGAAGGATCAAGGGGTGTGCCTCTACTAACTTATCTGGGGGAATTAAAATATGCATGCTAACATTTCCTGGTCCCACAATCTTCAGTCTCAACTATTAGATAAGTACCTGAACGACCGCAACATACAGGGATATACAATGTAATACGGACATATAATCACACACATAGGATGGACTTGTGTCTTTTTTCGACCTCACCTACTATGTAACTATGTGTATAAGTTACCTACAGACACCGCCAACAGAAGCTTCTCATGGAAAAGTAGGGATGAGGTCATTTGACCAGTTATAGTACGCTCAGGAAACAACGGAAGGACTATGGGCGCTCGATGATCTCTTTAAACCTGGTTAGAAGGATTCTGCTGTTTGCAGTTGTTTTTTTTTCTAATATACCGTATATACTCGAGTATAAGTCGAGTTTTTCAGCACATTTTTTTGTGCTGAACGTGCCCCCCTCGACTTATACTCGAGTCAAGCACTTTTCTGCAGCAAAAAATGTCATTTTTCGAACCGACTTTGGGGCCCCGTATCTCAGGGCCACTTTGTGCTAGGAACCCCAAATTTGGTGTGAAAACCCAGTGGAACTAGTACCACAACATATTTAAAGCTGGGGTTCCTAGGACCAAGTGGCCCCGAGACACGGGGCCCCAAAGCCGGTTTGGAAAATGTCATTCTCTGCTGCAGAAAAGTGCTTGACATTTTCTGAACCGATTTTTGGGGCCCTGTATCTCGGGGACACTTAGTGCTAGAAACCCCAGCTATATTTTATGGTGCTAGTTCCACTGAGTTTGCACACCAAATTTGGGGTTCCCAGCACTAAGTGGCCCCAAGATACGGGGCCCCAAAGTCGGTCAACTGTATCCATCTGCAGCAATGTCATTTCGGGACCATTTGGGTTCAGAGACCCCAAATTTTGGCTGCAGCTAGGGGGCATCTAGGAACCCTTAACTACCGAGTTTGAAGTTCGGGGGACCTATGGCTGCAAATGGGCACAGTGAGGCATGCAAATGGGCACAGTGAGGCTGCAAATGGGCATTGTTGACCCTCTTTTCCACTTACAGTAGCTGTGCATTTCTCACCCTCGTCTTATACTCGGGTCACTAAGTTTTTCCCATTTTTTTGTGGTAAATTAGGGCCTCGACTTATATTCGGAACGACTTATACTCGAGTATATGCAGTAATCCAGGGCCGTAGATGTCCGTCTCTCCCAGTCTTTCCCACAGCTGCTCTGACCACGTATAATTATGGAAAAAGCCTTCATACAAATGAGGTGCCAGCTGTTGAATCATACTGCACATCTGATCGCTATCTGATCTCTATGGACATCTTTACAAGCAGACAGTTTCCAATTAAAACAATAAGCACTTTGCAAAAAAAATTACTCTATTCAGACAGCAGGAAATAGGACTTTAGAGCAGCCTTTTACAAACTTTTTAATATGGAGGAACCCTTGAAATAACTTTCTGGGTTCAGGGAACCCCTGTTAAAAATGACTGTATATACAGCTTACAGTACACTAGTATGGTGGTAAGAGGAAAGGGTGCTCCTTACATCTGTGATCCTTGGGAAGAATTTCCCTATATAGATAGCTAAAACGATCATTGATGTCAATGGTTACTTGTCTGAGAGGTTCCTCATTGCTCAAGAAACCCCCAGCAATCTCTAGATCAGTGGCCTCCAAACTACAGCCGGGGGCCAGATGCGGCCCTTTCCTTGCTTTTATCCGGCCCTTGGGGCACGATTTCATTTACCAATACCAACCATGGGGCATAATTTCTCCCACTGACAGCAATGAAGGGGCATAACTCCACCCACTGACACCAATGATAGGACAGAATTCCTCCCAATGACACCAATGATGGGACACAATTCCTCCCAATGACACCAACAATGGGACGGTACCCCCTTTAAACATGTGGGCAGCACAGTGGTGTAGTGGATAGAACCCTCGCCTAGCTGTAAGAAGGTCGCTGGATCCTGTCTAAATTGTCCTTAGTATGTATGAATGCAAGTTAGGGACCTTAGATTGTAAGCTCCTTGAGGGTAGGGACTGATGTGTATGTACAATGTATATGTAAAGCGCTGTGTAAATTGACGGCGCTATATAAATAACTGAAATAAATAAAATAAATGTAGAGAAAAAAATACCCATTGATCCTGACAGAAATCCAGTGAGCTCCTGACTTTCTGTGGTGAGCTGATCACTATGCTACATTGAAATCCCAAAATGGTGTTTCAGCCCTGCCCATGTGTTTCCTGCTGGACTAGAGTACACTTCCTGCTTATGATATAGAGATAGGGAGGTGTTCTGTAGTGCTGCAGAGAAGAACTGGACAACAATGGTTGGGATTTTTATGCCGCAGAGGTGCAGTGCTTTCAGCTCAGACAGGAATTTAGGATGCACATTTGCATTATTTGTAAAAGGGTAAAACATAGGGCTATGTGCAAGTAAGATGTAGTACATGTGTGTTTTTTGTATTTTTCCCTACATGAAAAAAATGCATTAAGAAAAAGCAGGATTCTACCTTGTGAACTTCTGAAGCTTGGAGGATGACTCCGGAACAAACATGGGGATAGTCTTCTTATGTCTTAAACAAAAAACACAAAATATATGAATATTACAGAGCCTGTACTAGAGGAATACAACAGATCTATCAAACGTGTCCTTCACTCAGCAGGGTAAAACCAGAAGAAAGTGGTCACCTAACCCAACTCTGCAAAGACTTATAGAAAAACTCATTTACATGCTAAAGAGCAGCAAATACTCCTAAATATGGAATATCAGTTTGAATATTATCGAGGGAGTTCGTTAAGTGTCTTCCAAACCTTTTATAAGAATTCAGCGAGTCGGTACAAAGAAACTTAAAGCCTAATAAACCATTACACGTGGAGGTGGTTCTACCCATGAGAATACACTTTATGAGCTACAAAGTCTTCCAATCATTGATAATTTTAAGATACTTAATTTCTCTGTTCACAGGGAACTGATTCTTCTCTAATGATATTTAATGGACTAAAGAGGAACTCAGCGGTAGGATGAAATACATTTTTTTGCTGCTACTTCAGCTCTTTTCAATCCAGGGCACTTCTGTGAAGTTGTAGGCACTTAGTCACATGATCTGAGCCAATCTGCACTAGATAAATGTTAAAGAGGAGCTCCAGGACCCCCCCCAAAAAATGTAAGTCAGCAGCTACAAATACTGTAACTGCTGACTTAAAATAAGGACACTTACCTGTCCAGAGATCTAGTGATGTCGTCACCCAAGCCAATTCTTGAATCGGCTTGAGGTGCAGGCGCCGGTATCTCTAGAAAGGGAAACAGATATAGAAGCCTTGGGGCATGTACATGGTCCTGTAGTCTCCTGAGACCAGTGATGTGTCCCAGGAAACTGCCGGGGGGTGTGTGACAGTGGAGGGTGGGAGGGGAAGGTGCAAACAAGCGGAACTTCCCCTTTTGGGTGGAGCTTCTGGCAGCTAATCAGGGGGGCAAATAGCAATGCAACTGAGCACTTGGGATGTTATATAATACTGCCACTGACACCTGGGATCACTGCTGCAGTAGTTACTGGCACCAATGTGGGGTTTGTTATTGTGGCCACTGATACTGGGGGTTATTTTTGTGTCTACTGACACCAAGGCTGAGGGGTTACTATTGTGTTTATTAACACACCAATGATGGATCTAAAACTCCAGCCACTAACAAAAATGCCAGGCGTAATTATTACTGCCACTGACACAAAAGCAGAGTCCAATACTAGGTTATTGTGTCCGATGGCACCAATGTTGGTTATAATTGCTGCCACAGAGATCAATGCTGGAGGTAATTACTGTTGTCACTGACACAAATAGAGGGGGTTAGTACTGCAGCCACAGATACCAATGGAGTGGGTTATTACTATGTCCACTTGCTGGGGGGTTATTAGTGCTGCCACTGATATCACTGCTGGTGGTTATTACGGAAAAAGAGTGTGTTAATACTGCGGCCACTGACACCAACGCAGGGGGGTTATTATTGCATCCACTGACACCAGTGCAGGAAGTTATTGCAATCCCTGGCACTAATATTGGAGGTTATTATTGTGTCCATGGACACCAATGCTGGGGGTTAATATGCCGGATGTTGAAGTGCATTACAGCCTATTTTTTTAATGGACTGCCTAACTTGATGCAATGTACCTCAATGCACTGCTATTGTTTGGCCCTCTATAATTTGCAAGTTGACCACCACTACTAAAGGATCACTTGAGTGACAGCTCTGAGTCTCCTGGGGTTGCTGAAATCACATCCAAGATAATGGCACCCAGCAGCAGTCTTTATTTGGGGTGTCTGCACAAGGGATGCATTTACAAGTAATGCATAAAATATGCTAAATGCATATGTTATCTTATGTTGTTGAAATGAATGGTCTGGTGAAGTCTCTTTAAGCCATAAGCACATTTTCCTACAGCTAGAAAGTTTTAATGCAGTAAGTTGTTAAAAGCCAATCAGTTTGTTGCTTGGACACATAACCTCAGAAGGCCAAACTTCCAGCCATCACATCTCCTCTCTACACAGAGTTCAGATAGAGCAAGCTGTTTTCAGTAGGCATTATGCAGCCATTTATAGTCTGTCTACCCGTGACAAGTATGATTCATTGAATAAATCACAGAGATGTGTATTGGAGCTTCTGGAGGTGAGGTAATCCTTTAAATCAAAACAAAAGAGCTGTGGACAAGCAAACAGAGAGAGTCACTTTTACTTCTACCCACAGCTTTGGAAAGTGCATTTAAAGTAAGAATACAGGAAGCACATATTTTCAGTTATTGTTGCATGGTTTAGCTGAAATTTTCGTGATGCGACTTTTACATTTTCACTTTCTTTTACTTTTTTTGGTAATTTTTTTTAAGTGCCTGTTCACACACTGGAAGAAAGCAAGTCACTGCTGGGGCACATAGAAAACAATTGCTTTTCATGTGCCCCCTCTGTTCACATAGCAATGCAGCCCAGATGTGCGATGCAGTGAGCTGTGATAACATGCAGCCCAGATGTGCGGTGCAGTGAGCTGTGATAACATGCAGCCCAGAGGTGCGGTGCAGTGAGCTGTGATAACATGCAGCCCAGAGGTGCGGTGCAGTGAGCTGTGATAACATGCAGCCCAGATGTGCGGTGCAGTGAGCTGTGATAACATGCAGCCCAGAGGTGCGGTGCAGTGAGCTGTGATAACATGCAGCCCAGAGGTGCGGTGCAGTGAGCTGTGATAACATGCAGCCCAGAGGTGCGGTACAGTGAGCTGTGATAACATGCAGCCCAGAGGTGCGGTACAGTGAGCAGTGATAACATGCAGCCCAGAGGTGCGGTGCAGTGAGCTGTGATAACATGCAGCCCAGAGGTGCGGTGCAGTGAGCTGTGATAACATGCAGCCCAGAGGTGCGGTGCAGTGAGCTGTGATAACATGCAGCCCAGAGGTGCGGTGCAGTGAGCTGTGATAACATGCAGCCCAGAGGTGCGGTGCAGTGAGCTGTGATAACATGCAGCCCAGATGTGCGGTGCAGTGAGCTGTGATAACATGCAGCCCAGAGGTGCGGTGCAGTGAGCTGTGATAACATGCAGCCCAGAGGTGCGGTGCAGTGAGCTGTGATAACATGCAGCCCAGAGGTGCGGTGCAGTGAGCTGTGATAACATGCAGCCCAGAGGTGCGGTGCAGTGAGCTGTGATAACATGCAGCCCAGAGGTGCGGTGCAGTGAGCTGTGATAACATGCAGCCCAGAGGTGCGGTGCAGTGAGCTGTGATAACATGCAGCCCAGAGGTGCGGTACAGTGAGCTGTGATAACATGCAGCCCAGAGGTGCGGTGCAGTGAGCTGTGATAACATGCAGCCCAGATGTGTGGTGCAGTGAGCTGTGATAACATGCAGCCCAGATGTGTGGTGCAGTGAGCTGTGATAACATGCAGCCCAGAGGTGCAGTGCAGTGAGCTGTGATAACATGCAGCCCAGAGGTGCGGTGCAGTGAGCTGTGATAACATGCAGCCCAGAGGTGCGGTGCAGTGAGCTGTGATAGCATGCAGACATGCTGCATTTGATTGCAGTGCATGGTAAGGCACTGCATGTCATCACTTAGTGGCACAACAAACCACGCTACTGTGCAGTAAGATGAATGACATATTACTTTGTGCACCTAAAATCAACTTGACAAACAAACAAAAAAAAAAGAACTGTGTTATGTGCTCAAACACACATCACACTGCCCCCTACCACCAGCTCACTGCTGCCGAAACTGAGCTACATGCAACTAAACCTCAGTGTCACTGTAGAGTGCCTGTTCACACACTGGAAGAAAGCAAGTCACTGCTGGGGCACATAGAAAACAATTGCTTTTCATGTGCCCCCTCTGTTCACATAGCAATGCAGCCCAGATGTGCGATGCAGTGAGCTGTGATAACATGCAGCCCAGATGTGCGGTGCAGTGAGCTGTGATAACATGCAGCCCAGATGTGCGGTGCAGTGAGCTGTGATAACATGCAGCCCAGATGTGCGGTGCAGTGAGCTGTGATAACATGCAGCCCAGAGGTGCGGTGCAGTGAGCTGTGATAACATGCAGCCCAGAGGTGCGGTGCAGTGAGCTGTGATAACATGCAGCCCAGAGGTGCCGTGCAGTGAGCTGTGATAACATGCAGCCCAGAGGTGTGCTGCAGTGAGCTGTGATAACATGCAGCCCAGATGTGTGGTGCAGTGAGCTGTGATAACATGCAGCCCAGATGTGTGGTGCAGTGACCTGTGATAACATGCAGCCCAGAGGTGCAGTGCAGTGAGCTGTGATAACATGCAGCCCAGAGGTGCGGTGCAGTGAGCTGTGATAACATGCAGCCCAGAGGTGCGGTGCAGTGAGCTGTGATAACATGCAGCCCAGAGGTGCGGTGCAGTGAGCTGTGATAGCATGCAGACATGCTGCATTTGATTGCAGTGCATGGTAAGGCACTGCATGTCATCACTTAGTGGCACAACAAACCACGCTACTGTGCAGTAAGATGAATGACATATTACTTTGTGCACCTAAAATCAACTTGACAAACAAACAAAAAAAAAAAAAAAAAAGAACTGTGTTATGTGCTCAAACACACATCACACTGCCCCCTACCACCAGCTCACTGCTGCCGAAACTGAGCTACATGCAACTAAACTTCAGCGTCACTGTAGAGATTCGTAGATTAGCTTCTAGAAGCAGAGATCCTACAATAACTGTACGAGAATTAATAAGACCCGCTCTGTCCAAAAATGTAAGTGGTTCTAAAGGCAGAAGGTTTACCTTAATGCATTCTATGCATTCATTTAAAAAACCTTCTGCAAGCAGCTCCACCTACAGCCAATGGCTCCTGCTGCTGTCAACTGCAGGGGGGGGGGGGGGGGCGCGAGACAAATTCAGTGTCTCATGGACACACAGAGCTAGCAAGGAAGCAAGCACGTACGAGTGTCCCAATGCCAAGGGGCTTGCTATGGGGGCACTCGGCAGGGGGGAGAAACCAGGAAATCTGGCGGACCCCAGAAGAGGAGGATCTGGGCTGCTCTGTGCAAATTCATTGCACAGCACAGGTAAGTATAACCTGTTTGTTATTTAAAAAAAATAAAAACCCTTCTTTTGGTCCGCACTGGAATTGGATCGCATAGGAGTTTAGACCCATACGTTCCGATTCCACAGTTCACACTACGTTCTGCAAACCAATTTGGGGGAGTCATTAACTTTATATTGAGACCCGCAGTGGTTTGCAGAGAGAAGTGTGACCTGCCTGTGAGTCAGATGCATAGAATGAATTAAGATAAAAAAACCTTCTGTGCAAGCAGCCTTCGGTGTGCAACAGCCCCCCTCAGCCCCTCTAATACTTACCGGAGCTCCCTCCAATCCAGCGATGTTGCACGGGAGACTCAGCTGCCTGGGACTCTCCCTCCTCATTGACAGCAGTGAAAAAGCATTGGATCCTGCTGCTGTCAATCAAAGTCAGTGAGCCAATAAGGAGAGAGGGGGCAGGGCAGGGCCGCACCTCCATGTCTGAATGAATACACAGAGCTGCGGCTTGGCTTGGGTGCCACTCAACAGGGAGGGAGGGGCCAGGAGCACCGAAGAGGGACCCAAGAAGAGGAAGATCCAGGCTGCTCTGTGCAAAACCAACTACACAGAGCAGGTAAGTACAACATGTTTTTTATTTTGAAACAAACAAACAAAAAAACAAACAAAAAAAAAAACAAGACTTCAGTATCACTTTAAGGGGGGGGGGGGGTGGGATTATCATGTAGGTTTTTTTTTACCTTAATGCAGAGATTGCATTAAGGTGAAAAAACTTTAAAGCTGAACTCAAGGCAAACATCTAAAAGCACAGATGAAATATATACAGTATTTGAGAGATGTTTTACCTGTAAGGGCTCATGCAAACTGCAGCACACAAAAAAAGCGGCTTTTACAGATGTTTGAGCTTTTATTTCTCTGCCTCTCTGTGTTTTCAGGAGTTTACAGGCATACGAACTTACAGGCAGAAAAAAAAACCCCAAAGGGTTTGCCTGCTTTTACAGGCATTTGAGCTTTTATTTCTCAGCCTAAAAGCTTGAAGAAGCTTGTACTTTTTCAAGCTTCTCTTAACTGAATCGTTTTTGTTTTCGCAAACCCTCCCCTCACCTAATTATTTCATTATTTTGGGCTTTTTTGCGCTTTTACATGAATTTTTGCGCGTTTTTTGGGTGCTTGGCCGTCTTTTCTGCTGGAAAGCTGCTCCCAAAAACGCGAGTTTGGTGGGGGTTTTTCTGTCTGTAAGCTCATATGCCTGTAAACTCCTGAAAACGCCATAGTGTGCATGGACACATTGGCTAACATGGAGGGGAGTTTCCAGGGAGAGAAAAATAAAAGCTAAAGCTAAAAAAAAAAAAAAAACTCAAACGCTTGAAGGAGCAGCTTCTTAGAGATGCAGCATGCATGAGCCCTAAAAGGATTTGCATTTCTGTTCATCCAGTCCTCAGATTTGCAAAGCTCGGCCACACAGTACAGTTCTGCACTGCAGAAAGAGCTCCCTTGCTGGTGCCAACATCTCCTCTCTCTGGCTTCTTCTAGGGGTGCAACGGATCGTCATCAATCCGTGATCCGAACGGTTCAGCCTGTTCAGGTCGGCACACACGTGATCCGCGGAGTGCTCCGCCGCCTCAGCCTTAGGAAGGCCGTGGCTTCGGCCTAGCTCCGGAGTGGCGGCCATCTTGGTACACCCGGCGGAGGCCTAGGTGAGCGGCGCGCTGACGTCATCATCACCTGCCTCAAGCAAGCAGACAATCGTAGGGGTGATGTGTGGAGATGTGAATATTACAGTGGGGGGAGATGTGGATATTAGTGGGGGAGATGTGGGGAGATGTGGATATTACAGTGGGGGAGATGACGTGGATATTACAGTGGGGAGATGACGTGGCTATTACAGTGGGGGAGATGACGTGGATAATATATTAAAGCAGTGGGGGAGATTGTGGATATTACAGTGGGAGAGATTGTGGATATTACAGTGGGGAGATTGTGGATATTACAGTGGGGAGATTGTGGATATTACAGTGGGGACTATATGGTGGTGGAATTTTTACAGGTTTTTGTAAATTAAATTTTTTTTTTTTGATCCGAAAATGATCCGATCTCTGACTCCTGATCCGAGGAACGATCTGAACCGTGAGTTTTTTGATCCGTTGCACCCCTAGCTTCTTCTGGGTTTGAGGTCTTCAGTCATCTTGGTTGCCCAGCGTAGAGTGATCTAGCTCATGTGTATGATCACCGGAGTTAATTCAACCCAGCACTCAACAGATACCAGGATTGTGTACTGAATTGCACATGCACAGCACAGGGTACTTAGGAAGGATCTGCTTTACAGTTTCCAGGCCACAGTTCGTCTTTAAAGTGTTACTATACCCACAACAGTAAAATCTGTCTTTATATGCAGAATAGCATGCTTGTTATACTCTCTGTGGAATTTAAGGGGTTAATCCTCTGCATTGTGTAAAAAGGCTCCTTGATCCTGTATAGACAGATCCTCCCCCTTCTGCAGGGTCTCTCTTGGCAAGGCCAGATAAGACACAGTGAGGGTAGTATTGCTGCACACACTCAGTTTGGTCTCTATCGCTGGAGAGAAGATTTCCTGTTTGAGCTGAGCTTTTCAGGTCACATGATATTGACATCACACATGTGGGTGTGTATACAGATCCTAAATGACAGCCCAGTCCCTCCCTCCTCCTCCATGCCCAGTAACTAAAAAATAACACAGTGGGTGGGATGATACATCTTGATTGATGGATGATCCGCCTCACATAAAAGCATGTGGACACAGGCTGTAGTGGAAATCTCCTCCTATCTGAACACTCAGCACTCAGACAGACCCTGCAGTTTATCATGTGACTGTGGTATACAGATCAGCCAAAAAGGTATATAGTGGTAGTATTTTTATGTAAAAAGAAGATTTAAAAGTTGTGGGTACGGATGAACTATTTTCATATTACTGGGTCTAGTAACACTGAGTAATACTTACAGGTCTTGTCCCTTCCCCAGTCTGGCACCTGACAGTGATAGGAGAAGCAGCATAGAGTTAAAGTGATACCTTTGTCATTCTGATCTCTCTACCTATAGGCATGTCTCTTCTTAACACTGAGGCACTGCAGCACAACCTATTTTCTTCTTATTAAGCGTCTCTCTCCTTCTCTCTAGTCTAAGCTCTGCTGTACAGGGACTACTGGGTCAAATTTTGGTATAATGGCCGCATTTAAAACATGCATTTAAATGTGTAATAATAAATACACAGCTAAATTAATTTGTCTTTTATATCTGTCAGCTTTAAAGTGATTGTAAAGGCATAAACCGTCTGCTTGCAACACCCCCCCCTCAGCCCCTCTAATATTTACCTGAGCCCCATCTCAATCCAGGTGAGATGTGCATGAGCGCCTCTCCCTCCTGATTGGCTAGAACACAGCAGTGGTGCCATTGGCTCCCGCTGCTGTCAATCAAAGTCAGTTCACCAATCAGGAGAGAGATGGGGCTGGGCAGAATCGCAGCTCCGTGTCTGAATGAACACATGGAGCTACGGCTCAGGTGCCCCCATAGCAAGCTGCTTGCTGTGGAGGCACTCAACAGGAGGGAGGGGCCAGGAGCACCAAAGAGAGACCCGAAAAAGAGGGGGATCTGGGCTGCTTTGTACAAAACCCCTGCAGAGAGCAGGTAAGTATAACATGTTTGTTATTTTTATAGAAAAATAAGAGAGACTTTAGTATCACTTTAAGACTGCATTCACCACTCTGTAAAGTAAAAGGTGTGTAAATGTAGCTGAAACATTATAATATATTTGAAACAGACTTTGCTACTAAGAGAAGGTTTGGTATTTTCAAAATTACAGGTCAATTTGTATTCAGACTTGCTAATGATATGGATTATATTGACTGAAATTCTGAAAGATGAGATTTATTAAACAGCCAAAGTCAAAGAAAAATATTTGTCAGCATTATAATGGCCTACCTTCCTGGAGTAAAGGGAAGATGGACGGCTCCATAACCTCTAACAATGTCGTTCCCAAAGACATCTGGCCCATAGACGCTGACCACAATTTGTGGCCCTGAAATAAGAAAAACGAAAATGGTGTTGATGCAGCTCAAGTGCGGCTCTCAACATCGCCAAAGGGCTACACATAAGATTCACTGAATATTCATTATCAGAGATAGAGGACACACAAGAGCATACAAAGACTTTGGGCATAATACAAGAGATGGTCTGAGACTGCAGACATAATACAGGAGATGGTTAGCGGTTACGGACATGATACAAGAGATGGTTAGAGACTGCAGACATGGTATAAGAGATGGTCAGAGATTGCAGCAATGAGAAAAGAGATGGTCAGAGACTACAGACATAATATATGAGATGGTTAGATTAGAGACCTGATAAAAGAGATGGTCAGAGATTGCAGCCATCAACATCACCAAAGGGCTATGCATAAAATTCACTGAATATTCTTATCAGAAACAGGAGGACACAAAGGAGGATACAAAGACTTTGGGCATCATACAAGAGATGGTCAGAGACTGCGGACATCATACAAGAGGTGGTCAGAGACTGCGGACATCATACAAGAGGTGGTCAGAGACTGCGGACATCATACAAGAGGTGGTCAGAGACTGCGGACATCATACAAGAGGTGGTCAGAGACTGCGGACATCATACAAGAGGTGGTCAGAGACTGCGGACATCATACAAGAGGTGGTCAGAGACTGCGGACATCATACAAGATGTGGTCAGAGACTGCAGACATCATACAAGAGGTGGTCAGAGACTGCGGACATCATACAAGATGTGGTCAGAGACTGCAGACATCATACAAGAGGTGGTCAGAGACTGCGGACATCATACAAGAGGTGGTCAGAGACTGCAGCCATGACAAAAGAGATGTTCAGATACTGTGGACAAGCTGCAGAAGACTGTCAGAGACTGAACATATAGGAGTTGCTAGAGACATGCTTCAGGAGACACTCACAGAATGGAGACATATTACATGAGGCTGCTAGAAATCACTACTATAAGAGGAAATACTGTTTTTTTCTCAGCCTTCTTTCTCCCAGTGATCAGACTGCAACATAGTACATTTGTAGCAAATCATAAGGTAGCAGAGGCTGATCTGTGTCAGATATTATTATTATATAGGATTTATATAGTGCCAACAGTTTGCTCTGAGCTTTACAAAATGAAGGCTGACATTACAGTTACAATACAATTTGGTACAAGAGGAATCAGAGGGCCCTGCTCGTTAGAGCTTACAATCTAGGATATTGGTGAAAACAGGCAGGGACTGCACAGTTACCAGGATTTTAGATGAATGTGTCCTCTCTGAGCACATAGCTCGCTCTAGAATGTAAATCAGCCACTCTCCACTAAGGTTTGGTGGAACCCTAGGGTTCCTCCATAGGTTGCTAGAGGTTCCTTGAGCTGTAGCTGGTTTACCATCCATTTGATGGTGCTTACATTCATACATTACATTACATACATAGTTCCAGGGCCAACAATGATTGGCAAAGCCAGCAGAATTACACTTTCTTTAAGGGTTACATTATTTCTATTAACCAGGAATGTAAGGGGTCATTGACTCACGATTAACTGGTTTTAAACCAATTTAAGAGTTCCTTTGGGCTAAAACGGTTGAGAATCGCTGTAGTGGATTGTTACCCTGATTAATGCCTAAAACAAAGATGGCCCTTTCCTTCTGGAGTAAAAACAACAAAGGAAGGCATTGTGCTGGGGAATCCTATGGGAGGTAATAAATACCTAGTACTAAATGTTACACTTAGCATGCAAGCACTTATCAGGTGTGTCTCCTGCAGACATCCATGGCTTTTACTGTTTACTGTAGTCTCTCTAACTATTCTGGTCACCAAACTAAACAATTAGAAAGTACAGCAAAAATAGTTTTCGCAAATCTAGGCTGTTTTTCAAACTTGCACCTAGACCTAGCTTCCCATTTCACAAACCCCCTTACTACAGTCCTAATCTTTCCCTGTATCGCTAATAGGTGTACTTACCCCTTTTGCGGGCGGGGGGGGGGGGGTTGTACCATTTTGGACCATCCTAAGGGGGGGGCATATCCTATTCACAGACGCACATTAGCTTGTTTCAGCCTTTCAACTATTTTCAGTGGGACAATCCTGAGGGCAGCGAACTACTAGTGGAGCAATGCTTCTCAGCAATGATTCACAATCAGTTTCCTTTAGAGAACATGAACAATAGTCCTAATCTTTCATTATAAATAGCATCCTAAGCCATGTGAAGGGGGCACAGCCTTGCCCCTGAAGTTTATTGACTTGCCTTCATTTGAAATAAAACTTTTTGGATTCTAAGCAGTATGGATGGTGCTTCAGTTATCCTCTGGTTTCTAGATTTGATGTTCGAGTAGACCAAAGGGCCAGTTTATTGCTCTTCAAACTTTAGGGGGACCAGACTATGCCAGTGGGAATAAACAATGCAATAGGTATGGTGGTCAGTGGGAGGAATTGTGCCCCATCATTGTGGTCATTGGGAGAATTAGTTCCCCATTTCTCATGTCAGTGAGAGGAATTATGTCTCGTGTTTGGTGTCAGTGGAAGGAATCAAGCCCCATCACTGTTGTCATTGGAAGGAATAGTGCCCTAAGGGCCAGATAAGGGCAAGCAAAGGGCCACATCTGTCCTGCAGTTTGGGTACCCCTGGAGTAGACCATCCTGAGCTCAAGAGCAGCCTATCCAAAGTCAATGCAAGACTTTACGCCTTGAGCCTCCTTTGTTAATCATCGCAGATGCAGCACCTCGCATGTGATCTCTTCTATGAAAACGTGGTGGCACATGTGAATATAACATGTGACAAGTTAAATATGCACATTAACTTTGACCAATAGCAACACCCACCAGGGTGTCTTCTCTAATGGAAAAAGAGCTTTGATGTGTTCACAAAGTAGGCCTCCCAGAGTCTCAGTGGGACATGAAGTGCTGGCCACAATAGCCAGTGAAAATAAATAGAATGTGGAGATTGTACTTAACATCAGAGTCTCTCGTACAATGCTGATAAGGACTTATAGAAGAAAGCATCTGCTTCTTTCTGGAAATGAAAGAGATCTGACCTGTGATGGTGGCTTTGCATAAAATCAATGTCCGCCAGCCACAAGACATTTCATATTAAATCGGGCTCCAACAGGCAGATCACTGGAGAGAACATAAAATAACCGAGCAAGTTCTGCATTTGCATCGATAGATGCAGGAGCTTTACATCCATGCCCACAAGGGAATGACTACTGCGGCTCTCCATTCAGCTGATGATGTTACTTATTTATAAAGTTCCTTAAGAACAGAGAGTTCCGATATTAGTGGAGAGTCATACCAGTAATCCCAAGCCAACCAACCACCCAGTCACTGATGTGCGTCAGAGTGCTCAATGCCTTATTGGTTTTATGTGGATTACAAGTAGCTTTTTTTGTACGATATTAAAGTAGAACTGAACCACACTTTAAAAAGGACATGTTGCATCCAAAGAAACACAGGTCACTCAATGCACGTCAAATGGAGCCTCCGAACTGCCATGTGTACTGCTCAATTAAGGTCCATGACATTTTCCTGATGTGCAACTATGAACATGAGGCCTAATACTGATATAAAAAACAAAATTTGCATTGCAACTGTAATAACCACTATGTCTAGAAAGTCCCTTGAAGGCAGACTACACTGCTTATCATAAGGAAAGAGGATGGTAGGTTAAATCTAAAGTTTATATTTTGCATGGTTTTGGACTGGCATGGAAATTATTATTTTTTCAATGCAATCTACTATATACTATTATGTGTGCGTCTCTAAAAGAAGCATGAAGATTTCCTCATATTTAATACTTGTAAAAATACTGCAAGTACAAAGAAATACCTCCTGACTTAGCCAAATACCTCTGCTGAACTAAAACCAGCGCTGCCTAAAGAGATCCACCTATCCCACCACCCTCGTTTTTCCTTTGTCCCTTTGGGTGTGAGACTACATCAATAGGAAATGAAATTGATTGTAAAAAAGGTAAAACTTTTTTTCATATAAAAATAACAAACAAGTCATACTTACCTGCTCTGTACAATAGTTTTTGCACA